>JAUZND010031603.1:0-22836 GCA_034780555.1 Coelogynopora nodosa
TATTACTGCTATTGTACTCCCGATTCCCATTTGAGTACTATATTTCAAAATAAACGTTTCTTATCTTATCTTATCTTTGGACATGCATACTTTCGATAAATGCCCTTTCTTCCGCAGGTATTGCATGTGGAGTCACGGGCTGTTTTATATCTAACAGAAACGGTAGCTTCAACAATTATCGGAATAGGAAACTCTCCACATGCAAAAACCTTCGCCTTGGTACCAGAAATATGTAAATTTGGAACTAAATTACTTGGCAATATATTAATTTGTGAACCGGTGTCTATAAGAGCAAGAATATTTGTATTGTTAACTGTAACTAATCTACACAATTTGTCTAGGTCCGTGCAAATATTAGTACTATTAGTGTTAAATAAATCAAACTGAGAACAGTTAACGTTACCAGTATGAAATGAATTAATACGTTTCCTCCCCTTCCGCCAACAGCAGTCTTGGTAGTGTCCAGTCTTGCCATCACATTCTCGACATTGAACTGACTTATCCGGACAGCTAACGTCATTGGAAAACCACATTGATAGCATTTGATGTCGACGTTTGAAGAGTTGTGATGTGGAAGCCTTGGTTGCCCTTCGAATTGTTACGAAACATTGTACCTCGTTTCGATGTATTTGCAGCCGTTAATGCTGTAGTTATTGAATTTGCCGTCAATGATGCTGCTTCTGTATGTACGTATAGCCACTGCACAACTCTATGACCAAGCTCTCTCGAATGCTTCTGATCGGCTAAGTGCAATATCAAACGTTAGAGTACTCAAATTCTCTGAGAGAAGACATTCGCCAAGTCGGTCATTATGTACTCCAATGACAAAAATGTTCCGCAGTAGTTTAGTAGCAGTCGTCCCAAAGTCGCATTCTTTTGCCAAACGTCGTAACTTGACCGAAAGTTTGCGATTGATTCATTGGAAGTCTGTCTTGCTTCGTAGAATAACTTCCACTTTAAAAGAATGGACGTTCTCAAAGTGTAACGTGAATCTCGCCACTGCTTTTTCGTAATTCACTTTTGGTTCCGGTAGCCCGTCAAATAACGTGAGTCCATCTTGGCCTAGAGAATTAATGAACAAAGGTCATTTTTGCGTATTGGTCGCAGCTATGATGGTAAAGTAGTTTTGAAATTGTCTGTAGAAGAATTCCTAATCGTCGGGATTTAGATTTGAGACAAGTAATGGAGACACGAACCGGTTATCCATGAGTTTCAATCCGTCAAAATGAGTCCGTAAAATCTCGTCGCCAGTTGTTGACTTTTGCCCTCGCTAAAGTCGTATTATATTGTAGGAAGAACAATAATATAAAAATGTAAGTTTATTATAATTCATAAAATACCCAACATACCAACGCCATGTAAACAGAGATGGTGGATGGTGTATGATTTATACCCAAATGCGCAGTAGCATAAGTATGTATACACCTAAAACACTGTCGGATTGAAAGTCATGGCTCATAATTCATAATCATTACTCTGATAAAATACCGTTTCTTGACAGTTATTATTTTAAAACTATCAGCTTGACTATACACAAATACATGTTATATAACTTGGAAGTGGTAAAGCATAATATAATACATACTTAAAATAGAATCTCAAGATTCAACATCAACATATTTTTGTCCTTTGCATCATTTTTAAGTATGCAACACCTGAATCTTTTCGGACTTTCTTAGGTGATGCCACATATATGTATGTGTCAGTGCAGGTAATGTACAACATAACAGTACTCTTCCTCAGCCACTATGGTCAGTTCTCAAAGAACAATGGACACAGACAGATGCCGCAGAGTTAGCATTCCAAGAGACAAAGAAAGACATAAAAGAATTATGCCCAAGAATATCTTTCAAATGCATAGACCAATCACAATACAACCAGATGCATCATGTGCAGGTTTGGGAGCTTGCCTGATTCAAAATTATAATATTCCCATACTATTCGCTGAAAGGCGATATTCCCAAATTGAAAAGGAATGTCTTGGTGTTGTCTTTGGCCTTAATAGGTATCGACAGCTTTCTCTTGGCCACACTATTGTTGTTCAAACGGATCACAAACAACTTCTGCAAATACAAAAATAGCCAATTGATGCCCTATCAATGAAAATGAGAAGATGGATTATGGTTCTACAAAATTTTGAATTATTACGGGCAAAGAAAATTTTCTTTCTGATGCCCTTTCTCGAAACTCAATTTATTCAGAATCGCATGAAGAGAATAAATTTGAACAGGTGGTATGTTTCATACATTAATAAGCAGCCTTAGATGTAAAGAAAATGGATGAATAAATACAAAATGGTACAGTTCTATATTGAGTGATTACTACAGTCCAGAATAAATGGTCAAACCATGTAGACAGGAAAGAATTAAAATTTTGTTTTCATATAAAAAAATCCTCTCAGTTAAGTATTGTAAATGCCTCAGCATTCTATGTAAAGGAGATGCAACAATGATCCTTACTATTCCGAGAAAAAAGATACTATTAGAAGTTCACCAGGGAAATTCAGAAATGAGCAAATTGAAAACCAAGCTAATTTTGTTTGCTACATGGCCGAAAATTATTGATTAGTGGAATATATCCAGTAAGACACAAAAAATTCTTAAGAGGGACCTCAAAATATGCTAAGAGAAAACGGAGATGTCACCAATATAACATTGGACAACAAGTATGGATTCAACGTGGAATTAAGGATGAATTCAGAATTCCAGCAAAAGTTGTTAAAAAATCGGGGCAAAAACTTACAAGATATCAGAGCTCCAAGGACATTATAAATTTCTATTTACAACCTACTACACATAAACACAATATTTAGAGAAACGTGACCACGTCCGTGTTTAGCTAAAGAGGACCACTAACGCAGAAGCCAAGTCAACGATCTAATTTTGTTTCGACTCGAATTACCAAAATGAAGATGTTGGAGCATGATCGATTGCAATAGGTTGGGAGAATGAGCGCACGTTCTTTTCCGTCCGGCTGCATGAACATCTCTTCACGATGAGAGTACAGCTCTGCAAAACATTTCTTTTCAGTTGAAGACCAACCATTTCGTATGCTTGAAATGACCGACAAGTACAACATCTTTGTTTCTTGATTAGCATAGCTGTGGATGAATCTTGAAAACGGCCTTCATGACGGGAGTGACGTGAAAATGATTGATCTTGGGGTATTGCTTTGCCCGGACGATGTTCGATATCGTATTGATATGCTGATAGTTTAATAGACTAGCGTTGTAGCATCGAAGAAGTTATTTTTCCAATGAAACAACAGGAAAATAAAAATTGTAGTGCTTGGTGGTGCTATATCGAGCGTGATACTTCGACCGTATAGAAAGTACCCTACGTATTTGATCTGTGTTGCTCCGAACACCGATTGATACGAATTAATCCAAACATTATTCTCCTTGAGACGTTGGAAGACCCGTATCTGATTTGTGTTATGTAATTCTTTCCTTCTGCCAACTACGATGATGACATCTTGGTATGCTCGTACACCTTCCATATTTGCGATTGGCGCATCTACGACTTGTTGGAATATACCCGAAAATGCGTTGCGCCCCTAAGAAACAAATTTGTACTGGTATAGGCGCCACATCGTGTTGATTGTTGTTAATTCTTTGGTTACATTGTCTAACGGAATTTGAAGGAAGGCGAGAGTAAGGTCTATCTTAGAAAATAAATAGTTACCACGAAGACCATGGAACATGTCGTCAACATCAAATGTAGTGGTTGCCGTCTGTTTTAAGTGAGGTTTGACTGTAATTCTGAAGTCTCGCCTAATGTGTTGCAGGCCATTACTATTCAGGGAATTCCTCTCCCAGGTTATGTAAGCGCTCAAAAGCCCGACATGGATAAAGTTAAAATTAAAGAATATATTTTTTAGTTTTAAAAAGTCATCAAATTTAATATCAATAAGTTTGTGGAATTATTTTTTAACAAAAACATACTTATATATATAAATATAAACACTTGTTATTTAAACGGTTTTAATTTGAGAAAACAATTAATTATATAGTAACTCGTAAAATGTATCCTAATGTTAGCTTGAATAATTTATATTTATTTACCATATTATTATAACTTAATATTTTAAGAAAAGTAAATATATGAAATGAATAAAATTCCAAAGTAGAATATTTTAACCTCAGTTCTTTAGAACATATAGTGCTAAAACAATATATATATAAACTAACAATGTCATAATTTGTGAACACAATGATAAACTATAATTACAAATGATTTGTAAATCATTTGGTTATCGTCGAGAAATGCAATTAATAGCATAATTTTTCCAAATTCTGATTTCTATCTGGTGTCTAAGCTAACTGTATGTATATATATAATAAATGCACATAGGCAATACACCTTTCGTTTGCATTGCGTGTATATGCCATAGAGTAATGTACAATGTGTAACATCAGCAGGGCTGTATTTATCGGTATCCCGGTATCCCGCTCGATACCAAATTATTTCCCGGGATACCAGTTATTTTTATCGGTATCCCTGGCGGGATACCATTTCTCAGATAGGTGAAACTAATGTATAAATTGTGTACTCAGTCGCAATTTCGATAGTATAGTATGTCTATCAAATCGATACTGACGCCTGTTCTATAGTCTACATAATGTATACGTTCTATAATATATACTGACTCCTGCTCTACATAATCCATACTTTCTTTGGATTATTTTGGGGTTTTTCTACATTTAATTATAAAACCTTAAGTTACCCGATTATTTCCCGGGATACCAAATTATTTCCCGGGATACCAGTTATTTTTATTGATATCTCGGGCGGGATACCAGAAAAATAAAATTAAATACAACTCTGGTTACGTATCTTTACAATTGTTTTGTAACTTTATGGGAAGTTCGAAGTCACCGATATAACACAAGAAGAAAGAGTAAACGGTGAACAAAATTAATGTTATGTAATTCCAAATAAAAATGAAGGTTTATATAGTTACTACTGAACACTACTAACATTCCACATCTTATTTCTTATCATCCTGAGTTAAGATTTGCTTAAAAGTAAGAATCGTGTTGTTATGGATATGGCTAATGTAGATTGCAGCCTCCTATGATTGGCTATCTATTGTTCAGTTTGTTACTTTGTGATTTTACTAAAGGAGAAAATATCTACTGACTATAAGACAGTGTAACAAAAATAAATGTATGCAAACATGATATCCTTGAGATTAGACGTGGTTAAATTGTGGTTGGTAAGATGCTGGGGTGATTAAACTAAGTTCATCAGGATGGAATATTTATAGAGATTTATCTTCTATTGTTATTAGTTTTCAATATTTTATATAATATATTATGGATGATGGATAGATTGTATCCAGACTTCATTAATGGAGTACGTCATAATGAAATATAATTTATTCATACTCGATATTTAGTCGCTTATTGCATCCCTCGGTAGCCTCCCACACAGGATATTATTTCATATTATGCATAAAAAGAAAGGATTTGACAGAAACTATTTTCTGTTATTTAAAATTAGTTACGTAAATCTAGTTTGAGTAACAATAAGATTAATAAATTTATTTAAAACAATATTTATATCTACGAACGCAATTTCAGAGCAGTGTGTTAGTTTATCCATGTCCTATCATGACCCAAATTCGATTGCCTTGTATTTTTTATAACAATGCGTTATTTATGTATTAAGTATTGTTATAAAAATGCTATAGACTATACTAATTAGTTTATACATTGAAAAACGTTTAATTCAATATGTTATATAATTAGTATATCTGACGAAGCTTCCCTCTTCATTCTTCAACCAGACAACATGTCATGCCTTGTTATCCAACTAACTCTGAACCCTGTAACAGATGGCCGGCATGAACTACGGCGGCAGCATGATGTATCAGCAGAACTATAACCCCGTGCCTGATGCTACCGCCTGCGTCTACCCAAACAGCAACCAGTACCAGCCTCCCCCTCCTTCCCTCCCTCCTGTCGACCCTAACAACGCATGGCAACAACAGCAGCAGCAGTACCATCAGCAGCAGTACAACCAGCACAATAGCAGCAGTCAGCAGGGATATCATCAACCAGTGTCGGGTGACGGTACTGTTGACCAGACGACTGGTGGGAAAGTGGGTAAGTTGAGAGACTCTTGACTTGATCCCACTGCACTGACAAGGCAGTGTAGTCCAGGGATACTCTAGCTTGCATATCGGGCTAATTGTAGTCAGAACAGTTGTAATCGTGGACTACCTCAATATTCATATTGTATTGTAATAGTCATTCCTATTCCTAGCTGAATTTGCAATTACATTCGATGATGATCAAGATGTGCGAAGAATTTAGCTAACAACATATGGTTACGGAGGTATTCTAGGTATCCCTAGTTACAGAGGTATTTTAGGTATCCCTAGTTACAGAGATATTCTAGGTATCCTTAGTTACAGAGGTATTCTAGGTATCCTTAGTTACAGAGGTATTCTAGGTTTCCCTAGTTACATAGATATTCTAGTTATCCTTAGTTACAAGGGTATAATATGTATCCATGGTTACAGGGGTACTATAGGTAGCCATGGTTACAAGGGTATTATAAGTAATCTGGAGGATAGTATCAAAGAAATATGTTTATTCCATTTTATTAAAGAATCTATTTTCGTCTTGACACTCGACATTTCGAATTTTAGGCATTAAGGAATATTCATAATTATAAAAACAGGTTTGATGTACAGAAAAGATTGTACAGTATACTATAGTACATTTTATAGATTGTATAGTATTAAAATACAAAATTAGTGTATTATCTGGGTTGACTATTGATAAGTCACTACAGAGGGACCACTTATAATTGCACATGTTAACTAAATAGCATGAATTCACAATCAAACTTAAGAAGACTGCATATTCATTTATTTCGTAATACAAATCATTGTAGTTAAAAATCTAGTTTATTTAATGTACTTTAAATGTACTTAAAAACAGAAATTGAACCTGTCTTCATTTGTGACAGAGTGCAGATAGAAAAGAATTATGATATTTATGAAGTAATGAATATAGTTAATAAATTTTAAGTGGAGGTAAAGATTAACTGATTACAACATTTTAAAATAAAATGTAGTTTCATGTGGGTTGTGCTGATTAGTATGACACAAATATTTACACCTATTAAAGTTTTAAATTTGTGATTATGCGATTTACAAAATGCCACATAAAATAGCGTATTACTTATATTTTATTTTACATAATCATTTCTTATCAATTTTGTGCACATTAATTTTTGTTGTGTGTTCATTCACCACTTATTAGCTGCAGCAGACCTAATTATTTTAATTGTTGAATCGACTGTTAATATTTGCGTGTAATATAGATTATTTATGGTTTCACTATATTGTTGTTTTATAGTAAATATAATAAATACATAAAATAAATAACGACAAGTATTTTTCTTTGTACATTTTTGCTATATACTAGTTTATTCTACTGTTAATTCCTAAAAGTAGTATACGTAATAACTACCGAATTATTATCCAGGTGCAGTAGCATCGACAACTGGTCCAGCAGACCCCAGTCGTCAACAGCCACCTCAACAGCAACCTCAACAGCAGAACACCAATCAGAGCAATGTTCAGACCGGGGGAGCAGTAGGCGGCTATTCGGGGTATCAGGGGGGACAGCCACCCTCTACCCTTTATTCCAGTCCCTCTCACAGTCAATATCCTCCGCAGGAGTAAGTGTTGCTTGATGCTGACTCATTCTTTATCGGATCGATTTTTAACATTGATAGACTAATGTAGATCTTATTTTATGTATTACTGTTTATCTTCTGTAGATAATTTATAAATTTCGAAATCCCTTTTTATATTTAATTAAAACAGTTGTTACATTTTATAAAGTTTTTATTTAATGATTAATAAAAAAAACTGTTTATTACTTTTTATGAGTAAAAGTAGTTTGTTTATGATCACACAAATGTTACGGTGGAGTTTATAAAATATTGCGAATTATCCATAATCTCTCCACCCTCTTACAGTCCTTCTTCATACGCCGGCTACTTCTCCGCACAGAACGGTCCCTCCAACATCACCCATGTCCCCGTGATGACCACTCAGAACACCCAACAACAGCCCCTGCTCTAGTGACGATCACCCCAACCCCTCTTCAACCACTGTGTGTGTGTACGTGTTTTGCAATATCCCGGACTATCTCTCTCCTCTCCTTGTGATGATGATGATTCTCTCATCTTGTTTATAATACTATTATAATCAATAATTATTGATCTAGTACTTCTTACACAGACCAGCCATGCATAACTAAACAGTTTACAACAGACATTGTTACAATCACCAATCAATATATGGATCGATTATAACATCTACATTTACAACTGCATCTTGTCATCATCAATTATCATCGTCATCATCTGTTCAGACAGATATTTGACTAATACATTATTATTATAATTCTTATAACTGCTATTCTGAAGTGACAGTTCTATTAAAAGATTTTAGGTTTCTGTTGAATACAAGCTACGGGAACATTGGTTTGAATAATTCCCATTATACAATGTTTATTTTGATGATTTTTTTCATTTTTTAAATCTGAATTTATTTGTGTTGTTTCTTATGTGTACTCGATTATTGAACTGCTAATTCTATTCTCTCTATCTCTCTCCTCTCCCTCTCTCCCTCCCTATCTCCGTCACTGCATCCCTCTCTCTCTCCCGTTCTGTCAACGTCACTCCATTCCTCTCACCCTTCCTTGTCTCTACCAGTTTTCCCCTATCTCCGTTCCTTCTCCCACTCCCCTTCTCTACAACCTCCGCCTTCTTTCTCCCTCTCTCCTGCCCTCCCATCCCCCCACCGTCGCGTCCAGGACCCCGCCGTGCAGGTGAACGGTATCGTCATCGTCGTAGACCTGGCCGACTTCGGCTGGCGGCATGCCAACCAGTTCGGACTGGCCTTCGCCAGACGCGCCTCCCGCTTCATGCAGGACACGACCCCGGTGCGCGTCAAGTCGATCCACTTCGTCCACGAGCCGACCATCTTCAGCTACGCCTTCGCCGTGCTGAGGCCCTTCCTCAAGGAGAAAATACAACGCCGGGTGAGCATTGCGATCAATATTTAGTTAGTATATCTTCCTCCGTTGCGATTAATTATGTACCTAGAAATGATGTTTGAATAGTTGTCAGAAATCGGATAATCCGGAAAATGATTTGACTGGCATTTAAATCCAATACTTTGGATGAATTGATTAGAAACATTGTTCATGTTGTTATCATCATACTAATATTCGGTAAGAAACATCATAGTAATTGATACAACTCCCACTCCTCCCTCTTAAAAAGCTGAATCTTCACGGATCTTCAGTGGAAGGTTTGACAGACCAGGTCCCCGCAGCGCTTCTGCCCTCCAACGGTAACCTCAACGGTACTGGACCTCCCTTGCCCGACAAGGTAACTCAACACCCTCACACCCCCCTCTCTCTATCTCTCTATCTCTGTCTCTCTTTCCTCAAGGAAGGGTTTTAAACAATGCATGGTGGACAACATATTAAGACCACATCCTCAATTCTTCTTTTGGTACCCAGGAAAACGCGGTCATAACATTTAATCCATAGTTTCGCTCCCTTTCTTCTCAATTAAAAAATTATCAAAGTTAGAGCCAAATAAATTAACACATTTGTTTAATAATATTATACATGTGATTTAAAGGGTAAACAGCATTCAGTAAGGGGCCTGTTTCATAAAGCTGCAATTATAGAATTGTACTATTATACAAGTGCAGACTTGTAGTTACAATTTTACTATTATTTTGTATCACAATGTTTTATCATGTGGCGTTACAATTCTATGAATCATTATAATAAACTTTAAATTATTTTGATTGGCTGAAATAATAAGACGTCAGAGTTAAATATAGAACTGGAAACCTAAATCGGTTAAAACTTCAGGACAACTTATATATTTGAATCTCACATTCATTTGGAGTCAGTATGCTAACGGAAGACAAATTAGAGTTCTTAAGTTTAATAAAGGGGGAAAAAGGGATATAATTTTCGGTATTTTTTTTTTACTTGACAATATCGAGGTATCATCGACTCGGGGAAATCGTATTCCTTTGTATAGCTTACAAAATAGGTTAGTAGTTATAAACTAAGCAAGTCAAATTGCGGATTTAAAGGGAAATATATAACTATGAATAACTAAGAAAGTGTAATAAATGTAATTTATAAATTGATAAAAGGAGGGTTGAAAGGGGACTAGCTAACCAATAGTTCGGGACGTTGGACTCTCAGCAGCATCAGAACTATTCCCATAGTTTAGTACCTATTTAATTTAGTTGCAAGGAAAACCAGATATTAATTGCTGTATACTACACTGGAATTAAAGAAAATTGAATTGAAACGAAACTTTCCATTGCCAGATTTAGTCGACATCGAGAGTGTGAATTCAACATATTGGTAACAACTGCATAAAGTTCACTGTGGTTGAGAGTCCTTTGTTTCGTGTTAATAAGATGTTCCCAGCGCAAGTTACCCTAAGTAATTATCTCTCATTTCTTTTTCTCCCCATTCTCACATTCTTTCTTCGTACTAACTCCATATATATATCTAATTGGTATAGCCTACCCCCCCTTTTCACACTATATAGACAATAGCGCTTTCACACTTAAGTTGGCAGTTAGATATAAAATCTGTGTTTCGTCCAGCTAGATAACAAAAATAGTAAAAAAGAAACTTCACATAAATCAATAAAAAAATCGTCTTCATCAGCTTGTTTCAGATATTGATTGATTCATACTCGTGTGATTATATATATAACGTCATTATGACGCTTTTGTATTATTTGATTATTTAAAATTATTAAAAATTCCGATTTTAATGAATTAAAAAATTGTATTATATATTAACTAATGAAAAAATTTTACCTTTTATTTGAACAAAAATGTAATGTAAACTGTACATGTAGACTTATGAATATTAGAAGTTATGATGACTTTGTGAAATGCAATTGTGTCATCATACAATATTAACTTCATAAGTTATGTTTGCTTCGTGAAACAGCTATGTATGCACAAACGCCTAGCCAAGTTATTACGAATTCGTTTAAAGACCTTCTCATCCAATTCACTCCAATTTTTATCCGTCCAGGTAAATATTGATAAATAATATTGCATTACTCCAAAACTGTGTTGTATCTACACTGATAAATTGAATATATTAATAATCTCAACATCTTAAACCTCTTTTAGAAATTTTAGTGTTTTTTTCAAGCGAATAAATCGAACTTAAATTTTCGGAAATTTAGTATCTATGTTAGTTTACGGTATGACACTTAATGTGTGTTCTTTTGTTAAATTTTGAAATTCAAAATATTACCCCAGGTGGGACTCGAACCCACAACCTCCGGATTAGAAGTCCGACGCGCTATCCATTGCGCCACTAGGGCGACGTTGTACAATTAGAGTTTATTATTTTATTTAGCCTTTTTCAAAGTTCCTTGAGTCTATCGGCAGTTTTTAAGTATGTGTAGTGTGTAATTATTCTTCTTCTACGATCATTTCCTGTTTCTTCAGACATTCTTGTTTGTATTGATCTATTAATATTCTGTGTTCATGACATAATTGTAGCTGTATTTTCATACACGTTTTTTAATACATTCAGCTAACTGGTGCAATAATATAACCATTTTCAATAAAATAAATGAAACAATCTCTGTAAGAATAACAGCCCAGTAATTATTATACGGCCGACTATCAACTATATAAAAAACAGTTACACTTAATTAAGGATTAATTAGAAAATGGCGCAATCAAATTCTTCTTTAGTTTGCAAAATAAGTTACTAAACAATTATATTCATTTTTGATTCAGTTTAACTATTCATACTTTTTTTATTTATAATTCTATTTAAATTGTAAATCTTTGAAATCATCCCTCCATAACATCAAGTTCCCCTTTCCCCAATATTGTCGTTGTCATGAAAGATCTGTCAATCTCTAAAATGAAAGTCAACTATAATTTACAGTAAGCATGTATTAATTGTAATAAACTTTAAATTTCATTGTGGTTTTCCTTTTGCATTCCTCACAAGTGACCATTACTTGTCTTTACTTAGCATCATAGCAGTACTTGTTTTTAATAGCCGATATATTATTTAATTATTCCAGTTTATATCACTGAAAATTTTCATTATCTCAATTAGAAATTGATTACGAAATGACTCGGGGGAGAAAAAATAGATATATTAGGTGTTTTCCCGGCTTGTGGCAGGTTAAAAATAATTTGTATCGAAATAGAGATTATACAAATTTAGCTTGTTCGAAATAGGTAGTTAATAAAATGTATAATAAAAATATTTTATAATAATTTATTTTAAAAATTAAAATAATATTTTTATTTAATTATTTTTTAAATTAAATTTTATCTTTAATTACGTTTAGTCAACATAAAGTTATGTTGAATAAAAGTTATATCTTTAATTATCATTTCAATATTGTTTACATTTGGAAGTGTCTATTTCAGTAAATTAATGTGACTGTTTTCTTTTAGCCTGTCGTCGAAAATCTGTTCTAAGCGATTTAATAGTAATCTCAACACTTTTTTGGTCCGCAACTGACTTCCAAATTTTAACCTTTTTTTTACCAATTTTGAACACGCTAAATTTGTATAATCTCTATTTCGATACAGATTATGTTTAACCTCCCACAAGCCGGTGAAATACCTATATATGATTTTGCATCAATTTTTAATTAATTTTAATAATCGTATCTCTTGCCTAATTTAGTCTCCATCTTAATAGTTGTATTACTCAAATCTAGTTTAAGTTTTTTTTAATGGAACTGTGACTCCAAATGTGACTTTTATTCAAGAGAACTTCAAAACTAATACCCCAGGTGGGACTCGAACCCACAACCTCCGGATTAGAAGTCCGACGCCCTATCCATTGCGCCACTAGGGCGATACATTATACTTTGAGTTTATTCTTTAGCAATGTATACTGTTCTTCAATGTGCAGTTATTTTTCTGCGATCATTTATTGTTTCTTCAGACATTCTTGTTTGTATTGATCCATTTATATTCTGAGTACATGACATAATTGTACCATTCTATGAATTCTATGATTAAAAAAATGTTTGTTTTCATTTAACCCGCGGTATTTTAAATCGTTGGCAGATATTCGGCGCCCGGTTTTAAAATCTAATTATTGGCATAAAATGTCAAGGTATAAAATTGCAATATTTTATTTGTTATTTTCAGTTTTAAATACAGCCAGTGTAAAACTAGGTTTATATTATTTAATAAAAACATATTTTAGTATTTCTTATATTATAATCGATTGCTGTTTAGCGCATTCTCCCGTCAGTCGTCTTTATGGAAATTTATAAACTCAAATTACTAAATCTTTATTTTTCGACATAATTAGTTTAGATGTGAAAGGTTGACTTTTTTACAAATACTTTGTATTTGACGAACAATACCAACCTTATGATCAATAAATGTTATCTTTCAATTTATTTTTTTGAAAAATAAAATTGAAAGATGTATTCGTAAGTTGTTTAAAATTATACATACAGTTATAATATGTTACAGAAAGTTATATAATTTATAATAAGACCACTATTTTTTAATAAATATTAATGAATGAACATTTATATGTTAGTTATTGTTTAATCTTTCCTCTTATAAGAAGGAAATTTAAACTTGATTTCAATCATCCCAAGCGGGATTCGAACCCTCAAGCTGCACATTTCATTCAAGCCCGACGCGCTATACACTACACCACTGTGTTGCAATGCTTCCTTATTTTCAATATTTTATGTTAGTGTATTGATACGAAATTTTGTTCGGTGTGAGTTTGTATATTTATGCCTGCCTTGATAAAATATTTCATTGCGGTAGACATAGTTGTAATGCTAATTCAGTAATAGCCCAGTTATTCCACAGCCCAAATTGACACAATATTTATATCATATCGATGTAGTGGACTTAGTAAATCGAACTTATCGAAGTATGTAAAATTTGAACAAAGTAGCCTAAATCGTTATACATTATATTGTGCGTATTTTGAGCCGTTTAAATATAATTAACTATCCCGGTGATAACATTTTTAATATTGGTATACAATTTGACGGGGGTGGAAAATGGTATTAACAATATTATAATTATTTTCAGTTTTGAACGAAGTAAGTGTAAGGCAATGTTTTAGTAAAAATTACAATTATTTTTCTCTGTTTTCTTATATTATAATTGATTGGTGTTTAACGCATTTTTCCGTCAATTTTATTTGTAAATTTTTTCAATTTTATTCAAATTTTTATTCAAAATTTTATTCAAATTTTATTCAATTTTTATATTAGTAAATCATTTTACAGCATAATTAGCTAAGGCTCGAACAACCTTAAACATATATTGCTCGTCGAATGTAATAATCACAAATGTTACATGAGAAACCATTCCGGAAATGGCCGAGTTGTTATGGCTTTGGTTTACCTTTGCGAGAGGGTGTTGTCTTGAAACAAGTTCGAATCCACCATCAGACTTTAATTATGTATAGAAAGTACTAGACGAGATTTAACGATCTTTATGGGTTCGTTTAGCATGATTTACTGATATCTCTCATGGTATAGTTCTCTATGGGGATCATAATATTCATTAATACCAATATTCGAATACTGCATTCGCCTGTTTTGATGTTTAAAGAGGAATTATTAGTGTAATTACACATACCGAAATAGTATAATTTTTTAATTAATTTCACAAAAAGTATTTTTTACGAAAATATGTTTGTCAATTTACTGTCTACAATATGTAGGTTTTCGGCTGAGTTACAATTTATAGAAAAAAAGTGTGACACTAAAAGTTACTCTCTTATTAATTGAATTGATAGATTTTTAACTTCAAACTAATTACCCTAGGTGGTATTCGAACCCACAACCTCCGGATTACAAATCCGAGGCGTTAGTTGTTGTTAAACATTTTAACTTTAATTTAAACAAAACAGTCGGGAATCGAAACCTCAGCTGCGCATTTGAAGTCTGACGTGCTATCCATTGCGCCACTGTGGCGATGCTTTTCACTTTTTTGGCAATTATCTGTCTTGATCAAATATTCCTTTGCAGTGGATTGTTACAAATGCAATTTTTTTTACTAATAACTTTATTGTGTTTCCACACCTCTTAATCAATAAGAAAAATCGAGATCTTTCAAAAACTATTACCCCAGGTGGGACTCGAACCCACAACCTCCGGATTAGAAGTCCGACGCGCTATCCATTGCGCCACTAGGGCGATGTTGTATATTGTGAGTTTATTCTTTACCCTTTTTCAACAAGTTCCTTGAGTACGCTGTTTTCAAGTATATGTAATGTGCCGTTATTCTTCTACGATCATTTCCTGTTTTCAGTCATTCTTGTTCTGCATACATGACATAACTGTAGCTGCCTTTAGCATAAGTTGTCAACTGGATTGTCATACACATTTTTTATTACTTACTTAATACATTCAGCTAGCTGGTGCAAGATATATTAAAATATTTCCTATTTTAAGAAAATATATGAAACACTCTATGGCAATAATGCTCAGTAGTTTTTGCTTACCTCTGTCATAGAGTGATGAAGGGCGGGTGTAATACAATGACATACTTACAATCTGGAGAAAAGTGTTATATCATGCTTCATTAGTGACATCTGTCAGTGTTGGACATAATATAAATAGATGCAATGCATTCCTTGTAATGTACTATTGGATGCTGCAATTACGGTCAATGCTCACTGAGTGACCGCAGTATATGGTTCCGTTGCTCTGATGTAGGAATAGCTGTCATATTCACATATACTGACCAATTTATTAAACATAATTTTCAAGCACACTATAAACGTCACTCATGATACAATCGTCACAAAAAAAATTGGTATTTGTTTAAAATGTGTAATTTTAGAGAATAAATAGTCTGGGAATAAATATTTGTTTATTTCGTTATGTAATTACCGTATCAACCCTAATATATAAAATATGAGCTAGGCTGAAATCAGCATGTTAAGTATTGTACATGGGGCTAGATATACCACAATGAGCTTTA
This sequence comes from Coelogynopora nodosa, assembly GCA_034780555.1. Taxonomy (NCBI): domain Eukaryota; kingdom Metazoa; phylum Platyhelminthes; order Proseriata; family Coelogynoporidae; genus Coelogynopora; species Coelogynopora nodosa. Next base: position 16,048 of record JAUZND010031603.1, read on the forward strand.
TAAAATGTACAGTTCAAAACACACATTTGTGTCCAAAAATATGAAATATTGGTAATCATGGAGAATTTAAGGAAACATAGAAATCAATCAGTATCATATTGAAATTAAATATATGATTTAGCTTCATTTACGGCAACGTTCACAGTTTCCAGGGAGGGTTATGTACTTGTTGCATTAAGTCATGCCAGATTGGACTACAATGTATATGATGATGTCTTAGTAGCGATGATGTCACAAACTGATGTTTCATTATTTCGAAAGCTACATTCTCAATTATTTGATTCATTATTTCGAAAGCTATACATTCTCAATTATTTGAAAATTGTTATTTCAAAAATCTTCCTTGACAAATTATTCCAACCACAAAAATTGGATGAGAAAAAATTTTAGTTGTTCTTTAATAATATAGTCGTCAAGTGTGTCAGATCCATTTTTTTGTCAATGTCTGCTGAGCAAGAAGACTATTTAGACCCTTACTTTATAGATCTCGCCGTGTCACAAATCATGCTTGCTTGTTTGTATCTATAGATGTGTAACTTTGTCCCCTATTCATTAGAAAAACAACAAGTATGTCCTTAATTTGGCTGCAAATAGAGTATATAAAACATTCCTTATTTAAAAGCGAAACCGGTGTAGTTTGTTCGTATTACAAGTTGGATAAATTTTAAAAGTGTAGGTACCCTTTTCCAATTTATAATTTTTTCAATTTCAAAGATAGTTCAAAAACAAAAAAAGATATTTCAAAACTGTTATTTCTTTAATTTTAAATAATAAATATAATTCCATCGGTAAATATAGAACACGTTTTTTGAGGATTGACGAAGCAACTTTGGTTAGAAAAAAGGCTGTCGATAATCCGATGTATTATAATTATAGAAGTATAGTAAATGTTACTTTACAAATCTTTTAATTTGGATAAATAGGAAACGAATATGAAAATAAATATTATTATTTTGAAATAGGATAGTTTTCTTATAAAACCTAAATAATTACCCCAGGTGGGACTCGACCCCCCAACCTTCGAGTTAGAAGTCCGACGCGCTATCCGTTGCGCCACTAAAGCGGCGGTATACTATAACATAACTTTTTTTAAATACCAGTTTATAAAATATGCTAAATTCTTCTACAATTATGTCATATATGAAGAATATGAAAAAACAAGAATGTCTGAAAACAGGAAATGATAGTAGCATAATAACTGCACAGGGTAGAATTTTGAAGTTCTTATTTCCTCTTGAATAAGATAATTTTTAACAGTAAAGTTCTAATTTAATAATTTTAAAATGTTTTTAATATGTTTTAAGTCATAAAATATGACAAGAAATACTTTTGTAATATTAATTAATATCTTGACATCATTTTGCCTTCGGTATGTATATCACACTAATTTTGATTCTTGTGAAAACATGCGACTGAACATGCGAATACAATATTTTAACATAGCATTAATAAATGTTTTTGATCACTCGCCTAGAACTTCCTATAGCAGCTAGAAAATTATATTAAAATCCGATGATGGACTCGAACCTGTTCCAAGCAACACCCCCGACACCCTTAAACCAACGTCGTAACCACTCGGCCATTCCTGTTGCTCTTTTTTGAGTATAATAAGAGTGACCATAAGTTAGGTATGGTTTCTCACATAACGTGTTATAATATGGTTATTATATTTGATGAGCAAGCTATGTTTAAAGTTCTTCCAGCCTTAGCTAAATTATGTTGTATAACGATTTACTATTTTAAATTGACGTAAGAATGCGCTATACACCAATCAATTACTGTACACTAAAAAAATAATTAAAATTTGATTTTTCTTTATACTAAACGATATAAATATAGTTTTTTTACCGAGTGTGCGTTCAAAACTAAAGATTAAGTAATAGGCTAATTACAATATTGTCAATATCATTTTCTGCTCCGTGACATTTTGTATCAATATTTAGATTTTTACAACGAGAGCCATGATATCTTGAAAAGTTGGTTATATTTAAACGTCTCCAAATATGCGCAACAAAAGTACATAGCGATATTTAATTTTTGTTTACATAAATTTAATTTTTGTAAGTTCAAAATATTACAAATTTGTTACATTAAGTAGATATTTCCAAATGCAAACAAAATCCAAATAATAATTTAAGATACAACTTTTATTCAGCATAACATTCGTGTATTAAATGTTCACGTTCATTTTTTAGATTGATATACATCTTTAATAACAACGACAATATTGGGGAAAGGGAGAACTTGATTTGATGAATGGATGATTTCACAGATGTATCTGACATGATTACAAAAATAGAAGAAAGAAATAAACCACCCTTGTTGAAATTAACCGCTAGAAAATACGTCACATAATATATAATTATAAATAAAAATGTATGATATGTTAATTTTGATGGAAAGTTAAAATTAAAATTTTTTTTAGAAGGTTTTTAATACTTTTCTAAAGAAGAATGTTTATCGCAACATCTCGACATCTCTACTTAATCATTAATGGAGTATAATTTTATAGTTGATAGTCGGCAGTATAATAATTAGTGGTTGTTTGTTATTTTTACAGAGTGTTTCATTTTTTCTCTATTGTTAACGGTTATATCTTAAAACTTTTACACCAGTTAGCTGAATGTATGAAATATGTAATAAAAATGTGTATGAAAATTAGCTACAATTATGACTGTCATGTATGCTGCATATAAATGGATCAATATATGTAATTATGAATATCTGAAGAAATAGGAAATGATCGTAGAAGAATAACTGCACTGCACATGAAACATACTTAAAAACAGTCTACTGAAGGAACTTATTGAAAAACGCAAAGAATAAACTCTTGAATTATTTCATCGCCCTAGTGGCGCAATGGATAGCGCGTCGGACTTCTAATCCGGAGGTTGTGGGTTCGAGTCCCACCTGGGGTAATAGTTTTGAAGTTCGAATTATTCTATTCATTAAGAGGTGTGGAATCTCATTAAAGCTATTATTAAAAAATGCATTTGCAACAATCCATTACAAAGGAATATTTGATGAAGATAAATAATTGGCGTAAAAGTGAAGAGCGCCACAGTGGCGCAATAGATAGCACGTCGGACTTCAAATGCGCAGCTGAGGGTTCGATTCCGCCTGTTTTGTTTAAATTGAAGTTAAAATGTTTAACAGTAACTAACACGTCGGACTTCTAATCCGGAGGTTGTGGGTTCAAGTCCCACCTGAGTTAATTATTAAAATATTTATTTAAAAAAATTATCAGGGTATGAAAATTAGAAAAAGTGGAGGAACAGAAGGAGAAGGAAAGGTGGTTTCAAATTGGAATCTTCCCTAGAAAAAAATTTTGAGCGTCAGGGGACTGGCCACCCACCACATGGGTCATATTGCTATCTGTGGCTATCTCCCTCTACCCCCGGTGGCAGAACTACATCGAGAGTGTTCTCCGCGAGGAGGCCGAGTTCGAGCGGCTGGATCAGTTCTATCTGGACCCCGAGGGCACCGTCCCCCCCGAACACAGGATGAACAACGAGTCGTTCGACACCTGTGTACCCGGCCTCTACAATGGGGACGCCTAAGAGGACGGTCGGCCCTATAGCGGTCGCGTGGAGCACACTCGCGCTGTAATGTCTTTCTTTGATTTGGGTCCACGGGATTCTGTAACGTGTTTTGAAACGCTGACTTCTTACAAATATTATAATGTTGTCTTGATCTTGCAAGTATCCTGCCAAGTCTTGGATTGATTTCTTTTCAGGATCCGCAATCTGTGTTAGATGCGGATAAATCGTTAAATGTTTCCTAAAATATGAGAAATTTGTTTTTTGTTTTTATCGAAATTCTTTCATAATCTTACACACTTTGATTTTTGTCATAGACTCAAAGTCTTGCATCGATAAATAAATAAATACCCCTTCTTTTCCCATTGTTGTCCACAGTTAATAACTAATCCTGTAACTGTTTGGGTGTTGCAACAATTAATCAACGATCACTTGTAGTTATTATTTTTTACACCGTTTTTCCCTGAGCCCTAGACAGTGTTATTTACTTTTTTTGTATAAATTGAAACATACTACTGTTGCAGAAATCAGTAGTGCAACCTGTAGACTGATAATAATTTTACTTAGCAATTTACATAACTCTGAAATGGCTCAAATTTTTTCGCAACGTAATATCTGTTTTTGACTTTTTGAATTCTTGCATTGAAATAATTGGTTACAAAAAGCATTTATGTTCCGAAAAAAACAATAATACGTCACTGGTGGACAACAGATTATCCCGCCCGGATCTCATTCATGTATTTTTATAAAATATAATCTTTTCAACTTTTTCTGGCTGTGTATTTGACGAACAGAACTATAAGCACATTGGGTTTTCCAACTGTCCATTTAAGCGACGAAATTCGTGGCATCCCGTCTTCTTCCATATTATTGTGTTAATTTAATTAATAGATATGTTCACTTTTAAAATGCGAGTATATTTCAAAATATGCATAATTTCCTACCACTTAAACTTTTTGCCAACCATATCACCGTTATCTTATGGTTTGTGATTTTCTCTTGCATATAAACTTTCCGTTGTGTTATTTTTTAAAATATTTTTTTTGGTTATTATTATTTGTTTCTCACATGTATAATATTATATAATTATATTTTGTGACATAAAACCCTATTGATACAAACAAAGTAACAATGTGTACACATTTATATTCAATTTTTTGTTGTTTTACTTTGGTGTATACAGGATTCACATTATTACAATGATAGTCAAGTTGACTATGATATAAAGATTTGCTTTTTCGACTTCCTGTTTTCTTTTATATTTGCAAAGTCAATAAGCCACTGTGTATGTATGTACTAACACATACTGTAGGTTTATGATAAATCATTAATCGAAAGAAAAGTATTTTAGTGTTTGTAAATTAATTCAAAGAATAACAAATACATTATTTAAAACATGGATTTATTAAGTAAGAGTAAGAACAAAAACTGCTCTTAATTGTTGTATTAACACATTTTACAACATGTACCTATTATAACCGCTTTGTGTAGCTTATATAGTTCTTCATAAGACTAGCAGGCCTATACGGCTATACAGACACGCGAATACAAACTTGTGAAAACGAAAACTGTAATGGTTAATTATAAAGTTAGTAATAATCTATTTAACCCTAATTCGTACGTCGACATATTTTGTAAGGTTTACTACGTGTAGGGGGGGGAGGGTATTTTACCTAGTTTACAAACTTCCTATCATCCGTTTAAGCTAAAGTGTTGAGCTATTTTTTTTAAATCGATTAATATCATTTTTATCGTTGATGACGTCATAAACTCTAGCTAGGAAAACTAATATAGGAAAATAACCATATATTTCATACATTGACCCGCCTGCATATATGCTGTTATAACTTTTGATCAATGCAATCAATTGTCTTGATGTTTATGCATCTGATTCCAAATCATTAGATTTATATTTGTTTGGTATATTATTATAATTATAACATTTATATAAATAAGTTGTTTGAGTATTATTTTAAATTACTGGTTATTTTAATAAATAATTTAGTATATCAAAAAGCAGGAACTACTAGTATAAGGAGGGCCGGCTTTATTTCCTATATTTCGAGATTATGTATATTTTATAACTATCTTGAGCTGTGTGTTTCATATATGTTCATATTGTCAAAGGTAATAACATTAATATAGGGTTACTCGATATAGTATATACTATTAATATCTAACCTGAGGATCACTTTAACTAAAACGACTAGTATTTACTTAGTTTAATTGTATTAAATTTATGGTTTATTATATTTGTATCGTGTGTAAAATTTGTTTCGTGAATTCAATTATTGACTATATAGTTTTGATATACTGCATAATATAAAAGTTACGCGTTATAAAATTTATTTCAAAGCGATATAATTAAATATGGTGTGCAAATTCTACACTATTTAGTTTTAAAATTATAATCAATTTGAATTTATACTTTGAAACGATCTATATAAACAAATGTTAATTTTTTTGTAAACAATAATTTACTGTATATATAAACTATAAATAAATATAAAATATAGAAACTAAAGATATGACTGAATCTCTATAATTAATTAATAAAAAACTATAATAGTTTCTAGATGAGAGTTGGTTATTTTCGCACGCCATAAATATATAGTGTTACCGCAGACATCATCATAGACTATGCGAACATAATATATACAAATAAGTTTTACGTAGATAAAATACATAAATTTAATTTTAGGCTATATAATTTTACATACATATAAACATCATTGGTGGATATAAAGGGGGTGGGGATTGCAACCCCCAAATGGGAGATTAAACAAATTGTTTAACTAGGGGTTATTATTAACGAAAAAACAGTTCGGACATTTTTTTATAGGTCATTAAAAGATATAATTACAAATTAAATAGGCCGTATATTCTGCGCAAAGTATACTGATGGGAATTTTTTTAATGAGATTTCTACGGAATAAATATATATATAATGATGTAAAATATACGATTTATCAAGTGTATATAACATATAAGGAAACTGATTTAAGTCTATTTAAATGCATTCTAGATATGAAAAGCTCAAAATGTTCTGCGCCAGACGCCCATTTAGAGGCTTATAGGCACTGTGAGATACAACCTGGAGACGATACATTTTTTAAAAATTATTAATTCCCCCGTAAGAGAAAAGCTGGATCCGCCCCTGAACATGCTGATTATTATAGAAATAGTGTAAGACCGGTGTATGCTGCAATTTTTATTGTAAAGTCAAAAATAAAATGAAGTTAAAACGTTA
>JAUZND010031614.1:9508-22835 GCA_034780555.1 Coelogynopora nodosa
ATATCATTTACTGGTCTATATGTGGCTACTGAGGGTATCATTTACTGGTCTATATGTGGCTACTGAGGATATCATTTTCTGGTCTATATGTGGCTACTGAGGATATCATTTTTTGGTCTATATGTGGCTACTGAGGATATCATTTACTGGTCTATATGTGGCTACTGAGGGTATCATTTACTGGTCTGGTCTATATGTGGCTACTGAGGATATCATTTACTGGTCTATATGTGAATACTGAGGATATATTTTACTGGTCTATATGTGATGATAAAAACACAACCGAGTGAATGACTGTGGATGATAAGAATAAATGAATAGTAGGTCAATTGTAATCTGAAGTAGTAATCTTTAGACATAACAATTTTTTAAATAAAATGAATACACGTAATTAATGTGTAACGTCTAAACGATATGCGATATGATAATTAAAATTATATTTATTTAATATATAGATATTTAATGAAACTTTTAATATATATTTTGTTAAAATATTTTAATTAATTCATTTAAATAATATGTTCATATTTAATAATATTAATTTAACTTAAATTTCCCATTTATTGTAATATATCTATTTAATTATTAACAATTAATGTGACGTAAAGCAAATGCACCATCCAATTTTTCTTAAATCATGAAATGGTATAACATTTTCAAATATGTCTGTTAAGCATATATGTTTAATGTGATATATTTTATTAGCAATTCATATATTTAAAGTATTATTGTTATTTGTAAATGCTTTATTTACCTTAGATTTAAAATTTGACAGATACATACATATATTTATGTAGTTATAAGTAAAATAAAAATACATATAAAAGGCATAGTTACAATTAATAATAGTGTACATATTTTTAAATCTAATAACATGATACTAAAAGGCTGTAATAATTACTATATTTACATATATGCATAATAGTTTCCATTCAGTAAATATATTTATTCTACTGAATTTAATCATATTATATATATATATATATATAATAAAATTGGCCAGTACCATATTCTTCATTTAAATATTTTATTTTGCAAAAATAAATGTTTATAGACTTCGATATAACATAATATCATGTAGAACATTTTCGACGTCAAATAATGTCATGTAGAACATTTTCGAGATAACAACATTTTTATTACAATTTTTCTATTTTTAATTTTTAATAATTAAAACGATTTAAAAAATTATAAATTTGTAGACATTAAAAAAAATACAATTATCTATCTGTTAAATCATAATAATATATGAGCTGACCGTTAAATATTTGTATCGATCAATTTCTAAACTGAACCATTTTCTCAATTTCCATTTACTATTTTTCACGTTTAAAAAAAGAAAACAATAATATTTATGCTAACTGATTGATGTGGTTAGGATTGATCAAGTACGTTTTAAAATAGACCCGCTGTATTTTCTTTCAATTCAATTTATATATGTGTACGCATAATTTTATTTTATTTAAATTGATGTTATGTTAAGTATTCTAAACATTATTGCAAGCATAAAATGACTAGTTATATTTGATAGACAGCTATAATTTTTAATATCTAATAGAATTTAAACAGAATTGGTTTGGTTTGGAGGAGCACATATTTTTTATATTATTATTAAAGTTCTGAACTGTATTAAAATAAGCTTCGTCCAATATGGGAAAACGCCTGTTTTATCAAAGAGGAGGGTGGGGTGTGCAGATGCCCCTTAGATGCACTTCGGATATGTATATTGTTTGAGATAATAAAATGATAAATTAGGCTGTTTATCTGTAGCCAATAACAAATACAAATTATGATTTACAACATGTTAATACGTACGACATAAAATCTCGACAGTTTTTGAGTCTTTATATCATCTTAAAATGAGCTACATTGATAACTAATTTCATCTGCGGTTTAAGAGGCAAACAATTTAAGCAATATTTAATTATCTACAAATATGTAAAACTTATAACTTTAAAAAATATTTTCTACCACATATTTGGTGTTTTAAAGCAGGTTTTAAGCATATCAAAAATACGAAATTTGACGAATGGCTTGGCTTTATGTGTTAGATATATAAATATATTGCTATACTTAATTTCGTTATCATTTGATGTCATCATTTTAATATCTTCTTTTATATGAAAAGATGAACGTAAGAAAGTTGCTTACTAATTTTAGCAAAATTGTCAATATTTTAGTCGAATTATCTTCATCAAAATTTATTGTACATATATACGTTCTTGATACATTCTAGTTGCACTGATTTGTTTATAATTGTAACATTTTAGATTTTATTCTTTTTTAGGTTATGATATAAATATATGGAATAACATTTCAGTGGCATATATTTTCAATTCACAAGAATATTTAGAGTTTGTTTTGACCTTCAGCAATATGTAATATCCTCAATTGATTTCATATTAGCCAATTAAACAGAGAAAGAAGCAACATCACAATAATTGAGTACTTATAAACTAGAACTTTTAACTTAAATATAACTATTTTCCGTTATCAAATAGACTATTGTATGAGGTTATACTAGGATATTAATAGTTTCAGACAACAAACATAAAATATCGCATGCAGTTTTTGAAGTTGTTCAACCCCTAAATCTGTCGCACCACCCGCTATCCTGTCACAACCCCTCTCGGCAGGTTCACTGTGACTGTAGGTAAGCCTGTCGTGATAAATTTAGCTGTTGAGTTGAACCAAAAATAAATCATCTAGAACCGTCCCGAAGATATGCTTTACTAAACATCAGAGTTTGAGCGTTTTCTTACTTAATTCGTCGTATTTCTTTAGCTGTATTATCTCTGTCATTCTCTCTATCTCTCTCTCTCTCTCTCCTTCTTACGAACTCTTGTCGCTCGGCGTCTTTAGTAACTGTTTTTATAGAGAGCGAGAGAGATGTATTGCATGAGAGATAAGTGAGAGAGAAGAGGATGGAGAGAGAGAAAAGTAAGAGATCTCAAGGTCCACGGGATGTAAAGATTATTGATTATAAGTGCAAGGAAGTGAGAAGTTGATAGTTTTGTTGAAAAATTGTCAAGCGGAGTAGCCGTTCGTTTTATGAGACGACTATTTTTTGTCCACGAAGAAATGAAGGGTAGAGAGGGGAAACTTTTTGATCCGTTTCATTTGTATCATTTTGAAATGTTATAAATATGTACATATTTATGCTTTAAATTATATATTGACTAGCAAACGAAACTGTCAATCAGGTAGGTCATACAAATCTGAATGACGGTATAATCAATATTTAAAATATATAATTACTAGGCGACATCCTAACAGCATTTAATATCAATAAGTATACGTACTATTATAATTATGAAATAAATAGCCATTTTCTGTATTAGAATATGAATTAATTAAAAATTATGTATTTGCATAATTATGGGGTATTATATTATGTTTTTAAAAACGTACATGCGCACTATACTGTCGATACTGTATACTTTGTAAAGTATTTGAAATTTGTAAATATATTATATAATTATATTTAAGATATTAAAAACATATGCAGTTAAGAATTGTCAAAAAATGCGTTGACTTATATTTTTTAATATTCGATATATAATATTATTTATTATATGAGATTCTTTAAATACGAATATATTCCTTATTTACTCGAAATCCTTGAATACGTTTTTCAAAAGATAACATAGCATTACTATATAATCGCCAATTTACTATCATTGTAATCGTTAAATATGTTTACTTAATTAAAATGTATAAACAAAACTTCACTTTTTGAAAGAAATTAGACTATATGTGTTTTAATAACATAAAAATTAAATAAATATACGATGGTTAAAAACATCAATTACATTCCTTTGTATAAATGATTATGCTGTGTTTTTAGAAAATTACATAAAATACATACACCTATTTTTGAAAGAGCTATTGCACGTTGATTTTACACGATATTGCACTATTGCATGGTAATGAAGCTCTTTTTTGGAATATCTAATTATATACAAATTTTAATCGATAATCTTAAATCTACTCCAATATAATGGGAATGGTGTTTCCTATACTTTCATAATTAGATTACGATACATTTATTGTTCATGACAAAACACATGCATACATAACGTTTTAAATAGTTACTGATTGTTATAAGTAAAGTAATTTGGTGTACATGGCACATAAAAAAACAAAAAAAAGGATTTAGAATTAAATGATGTGATTATATTAAATATCTCTATTTATATATTTGTAAATTATAATTTATGCTACAACTATATAGCAACCATTCTCACGCATTAGGTGAGTTATAACAGCTCACCTCGTATATCTTTCTTTAGTCGTTAGATAATTAAAATGTGTCCAATAATTAATATTTTAAATTGTTCAAACTGTCAGGTCATCTATCGTGTTTCGGTTGCATGTTACATCTACCAGATGATGGTGAACATTTTTATTAAACATGACGCTATTTGGTTAAATCTAGACTTATGTAGGATTTATGGTTGAAAGATGTATTTATTAAACAATACTATACAATCACCCTGAATAAAATAAATAATACTTTTAAATGGTTTTCTGTAATTCACTTATTTACTTAATGCGTACTAACAGTTACAAGCATCTTTACAAAGAAGAAATGATATTATTTGCAGCGACATTAATGTTCTTGAGTGGCAAATAGTAAAAATAGATTGATGCATTGTTTATGTATTTATATGAATTTTGACTTTAAAATGAATTTTCTTTTAAAACTAGATTAAATCTAACATTTTTCTACTCATGCACTTATTATACGTAACTTATTTAAGTTGTGTAATTGTTTGTATTATCAATGATTATAATTAAAACTTAGGTTATATTAAGCATTCAATTATTTATTCTTAGAATCACGTTACATAATATAGTTCTGTAAATAATTATTATTAAATATAATTTCTTTATTTAAATATAGTCAATATTGAACTTTCTTTCAAAATCATACAAACGATACCAGTTACAGTTATGTAATTAAAATATGATAACAATTGACCATTTATTGAAAAATAATTAATTTTACCAAAAAAATTGTAATCTACATAGGAATAAAATATTCCATACATTCAAAGCTTATATTAAAACTGAAATTATATTTAAAATCCAATCACAACATCAACCTTAATTGTAAGATATTTTGCTAAATGAAAGGAAATACTATATATTATACTATTTGAATTTCACCTAGATACGAAGATCTGTCTGATTATCTATGTCCAAGAATATTGTCCAATACATCACGTGACTGGATCAGGGATATTGAAGAAGCTCATAAGGTGAGAAAATAATATACATTCCACAAGCGTTCGTATTTTTTGTTTTACTATATTATTACATTTCTGCCCAAGTACATATCGCATTATAGGATTTATAACTGTTTCATACTAAGCATTCGACAGTAAACATATCATTATATTAATACAAATATTTAAATAGAAGGTGTTTAAAAAATAACAATGCACTTTGTTAGAAATCTATGTGGGTACAGAATAATACACGTAATAAATAATATGTGACATATTATATTGTAATAATCATGTAATGCTACAATACTGAGCATATTTTGAAAGCAAACAACATAAATTAAAAAAATCTTGAAGCATTGTAGGGTATAGTTTATTAACGTTGTTTTGAAAATATTAGATGAGGTGGTTTGGCTATATAAAAAATTTTATAAAATAGGAAGAAATAAAGTTGTAGTTGTATATTTTGATGTTCTAATAGAAGGACAATTTGGTACCTTTATCAACTGTAGTATATATAAACAGAAAATAAGTCATCTGTTTGAAGTTAGTTTGTGGTTGCTGCGGATGTCGAATTTTTTATTAAATAATTAAAATTGGTAAATATTGTCATGGGTTCATTGTCGGAGTAATGTGCTTTAATGAAGAGGTAGACTATTTAGTCAATTGTTATAATAATTCGATTGTAGTATTATTATCAGTTCACGACGACGTCGTTTTGTTTCGAGTTCTATGGAGTTATTTTAATTTTGACAGAGAAAAAACGGAATTTAGTAATCTACGAACATTTGTATTAGGCCTAAATAGATTTATTTTTTAAACTTTATTATAAGGTATATAATCATTGAGCTAATTTGTTTGCCTTTAATGTTATAGGACCACTTTAATATATTATTAAGAGAGATACTTATTAAATTTTAGTTAAAAAGTTGATGTTAGTTAGTTGATATTATTTGTTTTTGTTATTGCCGGTGGATTATCATAACTTGAGTATTTTCTTTGATATGTTTCAAACCAAATTGTTACACTGATTAAGAATATATATTTTACATTATTTTGTTTATTTTCTATTATCGCTTAAATGGTGGTTGAGTCATCTGCATATTTGACGAAATAATATTTTTTATAAGTCACTTTTGTATCAAAGGTGTAGATACAAAAAAACACTGAGGTGAGTAGATGGCTCGCTAATTGGGGCACTTCAGACGTTATTGGAGAAAAAGATGAAAAGATGGCTAGATTAATTTTCAATTTTTATTTAGATTGAGATCGATAAATGAGGTAATCATAAATAAATGAGTTTGAGGAAGCTATGGCAGGAGATTGGTTCTTATGAAAGACTCGATTAATTCTTGGTATTGGAAGCTATCAAAGGCCTTCATTCTTGAAAACATATTGGTTGCCGTTGCCGAAGTTGTGGAAGAGTAAAAGCAGATGTCTGTACTCGGATGAAAATTACTGTATTGCCATTTGCTGTAATGTTCAAAAGGGGGAGATTTTAAATTTTATTCTGACAGTGTTTCAAATAATTTTAATATTATAGGGAGAAAGAAGTGAGATTAGTGAGATTTATTTAATTTTGGTTTATTCGTCTTCGCTATGAGGTAACCACTAAACTTAATTTCAAAGATTTTTTGAAATTCTGATTAATAATAATAATACTGCTAAATATATGGCTATGATATTGAAGCTTATTTTTTGAGATTTAGATGGAATTTCTTATAAGCCTGTATTATACTTGGTTTTCACTGGAATTCGACGCGATCTGTAAATATAGGGCTGCAGTTCAAAATATTAGAAACAATAAATAAATGTACATTAATGATTGATTACGTACACCTGATACATTTCAAAAAAGAAAAATCGAACTAAGTAGTAAATGATCTTGGATTTGTTTAAATCAGCCAATAAAGACAATGAATTCAATTCTAATTTACTTATTACTTTTATTAATTTATTATTTGAAATTAATTTAAACTACAATTGTGTTAGATTTGTATAAACCAAACAACATACTTTTACAATAAAGTTTCAATTTGGTTAGATTGGATTATATGTTCAATACTAACAATAAAAAACTTGTATTTGTTCATATTTATATCTGACAAGATGCAAACAAACGTGTATTGAATGTTGCAAATTTTCTAATCTATATTCTATTTGATATATATTAATATGATTATATTTCGTATAAATATATATCAAATAATTGAAATAATGAAATAATCAACGTTATAAGAAATAAATTTGCTTTAAAACTACGAAGCAAATTAAATTAATTAAGCAGAATAATATACGGCATTCTGCTCTTGATCAAAATAAACAATATTGACAAAAACATTTACCTCACACCTTGAATTTAAAAATGACATTAATCCCCTTTGATTTACCTAATTACACATCATTTTATTAAACAATTTGCTGTCTTTCAATGTAAACCTGTAAACTGAAAATGATATAAACAAAACACAATTGAAAAAAATATATTAAAAAATGCAATATTAAAAGTACTGTTTGAATATTTTAAAGAAATGTTTATCTTGAAATCACAAAAAATGTATAAAACTATTTACGCCACTATTTAAAACACTTACAACCTAATTTACAATAATTTCATAATTGTTTAAATTCTTAAATAATATATAAATTAATTTACTATAAACGTTCATAGTAAACATAAATAATTATAACATTGTGTATACCGATAATTATCGGGACTCAACTTTTTTTATCATTTATAATTAAAAAAAACTACAAAATGCGCAAAGCTGCACATATCTATACGAAAAACAATTAAGTATATTATAGGGGAAAAACATAATGAATTAATTAATCATATAATCATTATAATTCCATATAACATATTTCCTAATTCAAAAGTTTATCGTTTATTTCTTGCAGTTAGATAGATAGATCAGATCCCATAAAAACCAAATTGATTTTCATAACTGGACAAATGTGTGTCATCCAAATAAGATCTCATATATCCATATAATATCCATAGATCTCATATGGACTAATCAATCCTCCTGTTGTGATTTTCAGCAGTAAATATATATTAAAAATTATCGTGGTCTATGCGGATTTAGTTGTAATTTCAATGTCCTAGTATATTAAAACATATTAAAATATGCATTATTCATTCGTTATTATAAAAACTAGAGACAAATTTATCAAAATTAATTTGAACAATTTCCAAATAAATTTGGTTTAATAGAAACTATTGAAGTTAATTAAACTGATATTATTTGAATTTAGTTTTAACTTGTTATGGGTTTTCCACACCGAATTAATAATTACTAAATTTATAATTATTAAATACCATTCCGCAATAATATACAATGATATTTTTATTCATGATATAATAATCTGCTGAGATAATTATGCTTCTAACATATTTCGACTCTCATTTCTAGCACCATCGTATGAAACATTTTTTCAATTTCTTCAAGTTTTTGATGGATTTATCAACAAAATGTTAATATTTATTAACTGCAGAGGGAATTGGTAATCAGATAACGCATTGAAAAGTTATGATAAAATAATTTAGTCGTACAATACTATTTTGCGAATTTACAATTTGTCAAGCCGCCGTATAATATATATAGTTTTATTTGAAAATCGCATGATACCTATAATGTTATTGATTTTGCTTTCAATAATATTTAGTCACATAAATGATATATAAAAATACAAAAAAACACAGGACACATTCTATCCTGTACATATTGTAGATGTAGAATAAACTAGATAGCTGACTCGCTATGCTATTTCTATGCTCTCAGGGCAAAATATATTGTTACTATCTAAACAAAGTATTTTTCCGTGATTTAAAACTTATACATTTTTATTGATTAAAGATAATTAAAAACAGTTAAAGGCGTGATAACAACCAAACATTTATCTACACTTTTATATATTATTAAGTCATTTCCTTATTAAATTTTTGTCATAATATTGAAATTTGTGAAATGAAAAATGATGATTCACCATTACAACATTATGAACACCGATACTAATTATGCACAAGAAGAATTTACCTGTATAGGTATATGCAGTGAGTTCGAATAAACTTATAACCTTAGAGAAGAAAACTGTACATACTCTCGATTCTACCGGAACTGTACTTTATCTTGGTGCTGATTCAGATATTTCTTCTTTATTACCGGAATCTTCTTTTATTGTATACGACAACTGGGGAAATATTTATGTTATAGAACTTACCCCTCAAAGTGATCGCTTCCAATTACTTGTTCATAATAATCTCTCAGATGTTACACTTCCCGAAAATGATTATTCTTTTGATTCGGATAATACATCAGTGTCTTCTTCCAACATTTTCCACGTTATGTTAATGTCACATGACGATAGTATAGAAGATAATAATGATGCAACATATGCTCCTGAGTCGGAAGATTCAGATTTCAATTCTGAATATCAGTCGGGAAATGTAGACCAACAACCCGAGGATTATCATGTTTGTGGTGCCCTACCAGAAAATTAAATTTTTTCTGGATATCAATCTCAAACATCTAAACGTAAGCAAACGATTATAAAGAATGCAAGAAATTTAGGACATGAAAATGTCAGTGAAAGTGGTAATATTCAGCTAGCCGATTGATATTTGCAGGCCGCCTGTCCCAAAGGAAGTCGTTGCGAAAGTAGAGGTTTTTCTTGCAATGAGTTCAATGAAGATGCGCGTTTACAAAAACATAATTCATACTATGCTTTGCAAAATCTTATTGATAAAATACATTTTGTTTACACTGAAGTTGTCTCACTTAAGTACACTCAAAGCAAACACCAAGATGAAACACCATCATCGAATATTATCTAAATTGTAAAAGCAAACGTGTGTAAAAACATTTTCTATGGACAGTTGCAATATCTGAAAGGCAAGTAACTACATTTTTTTCTAAAACTAATGAAACTGGAATACTTGAAAAGAAGAAAAGAGGAGAACGCGGAAAAAGAGTAGAAATTATCAATATCTGCATAACAACATTGTGCTTCATATAAACTGATTTACACAGATTGATTCTCATTATAACAGAAAATATAGCACTAAAAGATACCTTCCAGAAGACCTTACTGTCCAAACGATATATGACTTGTTTTCGAAAGATCCAGAAATACCTTTATGTTATTACAATAAATACATCATGGTCTTCAGGTCTTTGAATCTCGGCTTCCACCATCCGAAGAAAGATCAATGTGGTATATGTCAATCCAATATGAAAGGAACTGAAAGTGTCAAGGAAGAAATCCAGAGAGAAAATGAAAGTCATATACCTGAGAAAGAGGCGACGATAATCGATAACAAAAGCAGCAAGAGCCAATTTGAAACTGACCCAACTCATGATAGTTTTGCTTTTGTCTTACAGCAAGTGTTTTACCTTCCCAAACGTGATCGAATAGAGCTAATTTACAATTTCAGATTGACAAACTTTAATTTTACTTCTATCAACTATAGAACTGGAAAAGGAAGTTTTCTATGGCACGAAGGCCTAGAAAATAAGGGAGCGAATGAAATGTCCACCTGTTTGTATATGCAACTGCAAGATATAGATAGTCACGGTATTATTCAAACCATAGCTATGTTCTGGGACTGATGCAGTGAACAGAACATTCAAACATCGTCATCTGTTAAGACTGTTTACTTGGGGATTTTTGTAAGAAACCACGGACAGAATGGAAACGATTCCGTTCATGTCTGTATTGAACGATCCTTAAAACGTCATAGAGACAAAAAGTATTCCAGCTTAGTTTTGGTGCCAATCATTTGTCAAGCAAGAAAGAAACAATGCTAATAACAGAGCTCGCGACCAATTATGTTCTGGACTGGAAGCAAATGTCGAAAGATATCGGTATACTTCGCAGCGAGTTTCTGAACAAAATATAACCATCAACTGGGCAAAAATGGTTCAAATGAAATGCAATAAAGGTAAGCTAAACAAGATATACTTCAAAACAAATCACTTGTCCTCCAATTTTGATACAATTACACTACAGGAGAACCGAATTGACAAATTGGTTAAACCAAACATTGTTGATCGCTCGTTAAAAATAAACGAAGAAAAGTATAGAGACTTGGTATCTCTATGCTCTGGCTCAACTGCAGTGATTTCGCATCCAGATCACTAAGCTTTCTTTCGCTAACTACCATCGTTTATGAACTGTTCTATACAATATACAAATTTACTTTAGGATATGAGATTGAAAATCTGTATAGTATTTTCTGCATAGTATTAAAGTAGGTATACAAGCTATGATTAGTATGATTTAGTAGGAGCTTTAGTCTTTGATCACTATACCTAAATGCCACGTGATGTATTTTTATACGTTTTTTCTTACATAATAATATTAATACGTGCGTTTTATTGATATTATGTTATTCTTTGAACTATTAAATGCTTAATGAAAGCATTCACTCAGTCTGTCACATAACACTTAACCGGCAATGCGTCTTATACTTGACTTCTACTGTATTAATTTGCATTTAAAAAAAAGTATAACATAAAAAAATATATACATATTTAATATAAAAATAAAATAAAATAGAACCTTGTCGTATAATTTCAAAATTAATAAAACACCGTCGTATAAATTTGAAACTCGTAGTATAATTATAAAAAATATAAACTGTAATTTGTCGAACCGTCGTATAAGTTTGAGCTTCTATTATTCATAATAAACTTAAATAAATTTTGACATAACGTGAGCCAAATTATTGCCATGTGTACATAATTTAAGCAGATATAAGTATTTTTGCAATATATAATTTTTAAATACATTTAATCAACATTTGAAAATCCCATTTTTTTAAACTTAATTTCCAAACATTTCTGAATTTCTTCATACGACGGTTCGACAAACTACCGTCGATATATGCATCTAATCATATACGATTCTAACATATATGCAGTTAAAACATGTTAGTAGGAAAGTAACCACTTTTAATACATATCAGGAATTGTGGAAGATAACTCGTCGTACTTAATGGACATGTATTGTATATATCCAGACAGTGTCAGTTTATTTTGAGAATGATATTCTGGTGCATTTCTGGAGCATCTACCAATATGCAGGGTCTGTCGCATGAGCTCAGAAACAAGACATTGCCCACAGATAACGTTGGGATATCTGCATTTTCATTTGTTATAACTTTTTTATAACTAACATATCTATTATCGTATTTCATCAACCTGTATATGTCTGCTATGACTTTTATAAATACATTTTTAACAATATGCAAAAGAAATAATTTTTGTAATATGCAAAATGATAATATGCGAACAAATAATATGCTAAACTATACTATGCGAAATGGTATGATCCCGTTTATCTTTGTTTTTTGTTCTGCCTAGAAATAAAAAAAAGTTATCAGCACTTATAACTATGTTTAGTAACTGAGAAATAAAGTTATATTGTTTTATTGAGTATAAAATAAAAGATTACCGTCTTTAAAGTTGTTTCTATTTTAATAACAAATAATATCTAAATATTACTATAGTTTACTTTTAACATATTTTCACAGTAGCAAAAAATATATATCGCAGTTTTTTAAAAAATATAAATATATATATATTTCTACATAATTAATGATATGGTGACTCGTACGTAGTAACGACAATTATGTAAAATAACACTGCATTTTTTTCAATAAATAAAATGTTACTTAAACTATTCAAAATCTTCTAATACAAATTATACAAATATAAATACAAATAATTGTTCTAGTAGAAATGTTTTAATATAACTTTTATTAACATTTTGATGAATAATATAATTATAATATAAATAATTACTTTAATCACAACAAAACAAAACTTATGTTTTAATTAATTATGAGAGCTTTACCCGATCTCTTTCTCGTCACATTTGACGCTTGTAAGCACATTTATTACTTGACTAACTAACTATATGAACAATTATTCAGTCGCACAGCCAACTATTATTTAGAAAGAGATGTTTAAGTGATTCGATGTTGTTTCTGAAACTTAGTTGTCAAGTCAACATTAGTAGTATAGGAAGAGTCGATTCTGACTCACTTATAAATAGATTTATGAGTCATGGCTAAAAATAGACCATAACCC
>JAUZND010031625.1:0-22831 GCA_034780555.1 Coelogynopora nodosa
CAAGATTGTAAAAGAACTTGTCTACTCTTGCAAGATTCCACACAAGATCCCATGTTAAATCTTGCAAGTACTTGTTTGATCTTGTAAGATCTTGCATGATCCTGCAAGTACTTGTTTAATCTTGCAAAACTCTTGCAAGATCTTGTTAAAATATTGCACGTTCTTGCAAGATTTAACATGTATCTTGCGTGGAAACTTGCAAGATTAGACAAGATTGGTCGACTAGTGTAATAATTGAGCAAGGACTGATCTAAGATCACTAAGATCATTGCATATATTGGTAAAGAAATCTGTGTTGTTTAAAATACCGACAAATTAATATTTGATAGTGCCAATGTGACCTATTTGCTTCTAATTATTTCAGATATTTGGAATTTTTTTGAAGTGTGTTCGAAGGGTTTATCAGTTTTAAAAAATTAGCGGTCACGCAATCGCTGATGAAGTTCTCTCTGTTTAGCAGCATTTTGTCTTGACTTGAGTCTGCTGCAAGGTCAAGCATATAACTGTGTAGCAAACATGTGTGGAATATTTGATGGGTATGCACCATAGTTTATGGCAATATCAGGGACTACTATAATATAATAAATAATGATAATAATAAATGATACTACTTAAAGTATTCCCTGGGCAATATTTTAGATACATTACAAGCGCGGTTCCAGGATTTTCAAAGGGGGGGGGGGGTGGGTCCTAGAATCATAAAAAGGGCGCAGTCACACATTTCAGGTTCGATAAATCAGCAGCGGATTTTTTAAAGTTTTAAATATCCAAATTACATAATATTTGTCAATAACAACTGTGTAGATTATCCTATAATATATTATTTGGTTGGGAAACTATTTTATAATAAATAATTTTTAATTCATAATTAATAATATAAATATGAATAATATGAATGATGATGCTTTATTTCCTGTATATACAATGGATTATAGACATAAATATTTATTTCTATTTAAATATAATATGTAGGCCTACATAAAAAGGAAAATTGCAAAGTGTAAGTATAAGTAGGTAATACACGCAAATACATAGTAAGAACATGCGTAGAACATAGAAGAACATGGAATCACAGTTCTAGAAATTGTCAAATAATGAACAAACAGATCATTCACAAAATAAATTCGAAAATGCAATACGTCGCGTATATTTTCGAGAAAATGTGTCTATATAGCTAAATTAAGATTATAATAGGAATATCTCTGTGAATATGAAGAAGCGATAAACCAGATAATCTAGTAGTCACATGTAGTCACAGGCAAGCTGCAGAATATCTTCAGAAGTTCGTCAGTATTTGGATATTCCGTTGAAAATCGGAGAGCATCGATCAGCAGCTGTTGTTGGACGATCTTCATTTGACTTCATTTAACTACTCACACACAAATTAGCAACGTCACCATGTTGTCAACATTACCTACTTATCTGTCTACCATTGAAATAGTTATCGAAATTACAATGAAAAGTGTTTTTCATGATATACCGCAAGGTAATATCCAGGAAATACAACTATACATTATAACAGTTTATTAAGCTAATAATGACGATAGAAACATTTAGGAATATATTTTTTGAGGGCAGTTTATATATTTGAGGGCACTTATTTTTCTAGAAAAGGCACATTATCTACCCCTACCCCCAAAGGGTACTTGTTTTTATTCAATTTTTGACAATATTAATTTTTTTTCTGAATCCAAATATTTTGTGGGGGGGTTCCGGAACCACTGGAACCCCCCCCCCCCCCCTGGAACCGCGCCTGTATTAAAAGCAAAACACCATTGACATTTTCAATAGATTTCAACGAACGAATCGTACGAATTTTGAACGTTTATTTAGCCTATAGGCCTACTGCGTTACTTTATAAACGATCATCAATGGGAGATATATCACTACGATATCGATCTAGATTATGAGCCTTTTTTGACAGCTTTGTGGAAAGGCATCTGCATCGAAAATTGACCATATATAAGGACTATTATATATTTATATTTATACTACTAACATATTGCCTACAAAATTGTCCAAATGGTATTTGATATTTTTCACGATATTTGACTGTAAATAACTAAATAATAACTAATTTTTTTTTTTGAACTTGTCCTACGTGTCAAATTAATAAATATTGACATATTCGTAGAAAAAAATTAGAAGTAGGATACTTTAACATTGCGGGAATATCTACATTTATTATAGATAGAATACTAACTTTTGGCCCATCCTCTATGTACTAAATATTGTAGCTATATATAATAGTCCCAACAATTATCATTGGTGATATTTCGTTAATGTGTAAATTGTAAATTCAATTGAGAACTTGTTATAATAAATCGAAATGTAATTGATATGTTAAATTTTATTATAAAATCCAAAACGATAGATTTTAATTTTTTTCATATATTATTAATAATTGAAACAAATTCTTCTGTGTATATTTTGAACTATTATAATTTTTCTCAATTCATTTTTATAAAATTAAATTTATATTAATAACCACGCACGTTAACATTTTAAATTAGGTCAGTTTTTATGTTTTATTTATTATGTTTCTATTTACTACAGTATAACTGTAAAGCACTGCAAAGATTGTGTACAATTTGATTTTCTATAAAAATATAGTATGTAATTTTAAATATATTTATATGACTGTTTTAAAGTAAATAAATTAGTGTACTAAAAAATTATAGATATACACAACATTAACGTTTTTATACATGTAATAGGCCTACAAACTACAAGTTAGTATCTAAAATAATAAACTAACAAACTAGCATATATCTTTCATAATATCACTGGAACATTATACTATTTTTAGCAAATATATACAGAATACCGCGTCACTCTGTTTCATGCACTCTCTCGTTTCCTCGCTATCTCTTTAACACCTCATACTAACCAATAATTATGCGCCAATACACTGTTCTATAAATAAAGTTCTGGAAATCCCAATTCTCAGAATTGCTCGTCAATATTTTGAGATCTTTCAGTTTTTTCAATTGAAATATTTCTTATATTTTACAATAAAATAAATACAAATATCTCCACATAATCGTTGCCATTTATTTATGAATATGATCCGTTCTGCTGAAGAAAGATTAGGTGAGTTATTTTTATTATACAGAATAAATTATTTTTTGTTGAGCATAATTGAATTTGATTATCTTAAAAAATACGAAATAGTTATTTGCTTAACTTTATAAAGCTCCAATTATCCCCATTATAGCTTTAATGAGGCGTCTTACGGATTTATCCTTACCAAACAAGTGGTATATACGCAAAGAAAAGCGAACTGTAATTTACCACTATGGTCCACCTAACAGTGGGAAAACACACTCGGCTAAACAGGAATTTTACAGAGTAAGCCCCATGATATATGTAACAATTTTTTGTTTATAGTAAATATAAATTGTACTTTATAAATGTTAATCTTTTATGTTATCACAACTTTCAAAAGTATTAAACAGTATATAGTTATAATTATTAAGAAACTAATAACTTCATGTTTTATTAGATTTAATTGACAGAATCCGTACAAAGTATAATAAAAAAAGTCTTGCCAGGGTACAGCTAAAGCGTCTCTCTTGTACAAAGTACATATCAAATGACACATGAGAATGGTTAATTTAAAGAAATGGCTTCTTTAACAACGTTTATCCATCTTTCACAACCATAAATTTCAAACAAAAAATTGTCCCGAGGTTTACCCACTGTCCCCAACCGGGCCCATATGCGGGCCAGCAGTACCTTAAACACCGGGTCTAGAGACACCGTATAGTAATCTGCAAGCAGTTCACATTCTAACGTTTCTGTTACCTCTCTTGGTGGAATCGTTCTCATTCAGTGCTCCTCGTTTACATCATCATAGTCGTTCAGACAGTAGCCTAATATAAATGCGAGATAAGAAACTTTATTGTTATGGACATGCGAGCACGAAGAGACTGACTGAAAACTCTGTTTGGGATTTTATACAATGTTTTCGTACACTGGACTTTGGTGGTTTTTTAGAAAATTCGTAACAATAAACTTGAATGCAAACTGGCATAAATTCCATTTTCTCTAAACATTCGTAAAATTGAGCATCTTTCTTATTCATTAATTCCATTATTTGCGTGCTGTTAAAAATACCTGCTTTCATTTGATGAATGAAAATTTCTGAGTTTTTAGGTAAGCGATGGTTCGACCTACTTTGTTAAGTGCAACTACAAAATTTTTCATCAGTCACGTTGCAGATACGTATTGTTGCCTGTCTGCTCGACTGTCCTACATACCTTACATAGAAAATATTTGTAATTTCGTGTAGCTGCCTTGTAGACCCAACACAAAAGCTACAACATGTAAAAATATAGTTTATTTATATTATTGATAGTCATACATATATAATTGTATAAAAATGTATCATAATGGTTATACGATAATAATGAGTAATACTGGAATAGATGGGATGAACTTGATCTCATTATAAGTAGTAGTACTGATTCCAAACTTGTGCTGGTACAGTTGATAAATAGCCGCCACTCTATAGGGTTGTTGTAAGTTAAAACCAATTGATGATATGATTCCGTTGACATTGTTGCAGAAGACTTTTTATTCAACAAATGTATTCTCAAAACTAGTTTTTGTAGTTTATTCGCGATACTAGAAAAAAATTTGTTTCCCATGCTTTCAAATGATTTTCACAAAGACGTAAATTCTGCTCATGATGCACTGTTTTTTGGCAAATGGTACGTCTGGATACTTTACATATTGCTTGTTTAGAAATTACATTAAACATTTCTGTCGAACTGTGGATCGATTGTGAGACCCATATGTACACGCGTAGTAATTTAATTTATCCCCCACTGTTATTACTACAACGCTGTTTTTTGTTAATCATTCGTGATTTGTTATTTAAATAGAAACACCAGGGGGTGGATGGAGGGATTAAATTGACTCACCAGTGTTTGATCGTTTACTGCTCAAAATTCACAAAGGCAATTGTTGTCAAAATTTGCGTACTTGCTGTATTCTTCATGCATATTGGATGCCATATTTTTTCGTTAAATATACTAGAGAATATGATAATGTAACACATGACTCAAAGTAAGATAAAAAAGGCTTTTAAGACATTATTTAATATTTGTATCAACAAGCATTTGAACTTTTTAGCTGAAACTTTCAATTATCATTTACATACTTTAGCTATATTGTTTTTGGATCTATTTTATAATTATTATGGTGTCAATATATTATAAAAAATGTGCTAAAAATTAGTTCTACTTGTATTTTTCCTTATGTAATGCATTATATTGTATACATATTTTTCACTAAATAGACAGATAAACTAATCATAAAATTTGAGAATTACATTTTAATGTAGTAAATTATTAGTGAATATTTAACTGCATACTATTTTAAATCATAGTGTGTTAATTTAAACTTTTAATATGACGCATATCTTTAAATCATATTTCTTTTGATTAAAAATGTTGTCATAAAAAACAAACTGAGCCATTTGGAAACATGACATCAGTGCATAACCTTTATTTAATTGGATGTATTTGAGTATTTTCAAAGTAATTAAATTAAATCAATCTTCATTATGTACATACTAGTTTCAGCAAAAAAAATCATAAAAGAATAATGAAACATTAAAAAGATATTTTCTTAGTTTATTATAAATTATTTGATAAATAGGCCAAACGAGCAATTTATTGCTGTCCCCTTCGGCTTTTGGCGAATGAAATTGCCGATGAAGCTAACGAACAGGGAATTCCTTGCGATATGATTACTGGGGAAGAGGTGCGACTGGTGAACCCCGACCAATATGCCGACCATGTTGCTTGCACGATTCACATGACGGAATCTGAAACCCGATTTAATTTAGCCATTTTGGATGAAGTCCAAATGATAGCGGATGCACAGGTGATTCTTAGAAATATTATTATATAATATCGTGAAATATGTGGTCTATTAATTAGCTAATTTTATTAATAGTAATGAGTAAAAATTAAAATATATAATGAATAAAATTTATAAAATGAAAAAAATAAAAAAATATGATGACTTATTTTTGATTTTTAAAACAAAAGTTTTGGAGATCTGTTTTGAAATATACCTATACCATATTGTATATTACATTTTATATATAATCTATATAATTATTTGTTAAACACAGAACATATCATAAAACATAACTTTAAATAGTTGTATTTTAAACAAAGTTATCATTTATTTTAACAAATCTACTTGTTAAAATATTAAAATAAAGAAACAAAATCTTAACCTTTATATTTTATGTAAATTTCTTATTATGTGCATGATTTTTTGTTAGTTTTTATAAAATTATCATACTGTATATCTTCAATATATTTATTATTTTAACGTGTCTTGTGTCTCGTCTTGTGTTAGAATTATTTAGGGTCGCTAGCACTTTCTTTCTATATATTGTATGTGTAATATGTATAAAATGTGTATACGTATATTATAATGTTTATATGTTATATTAATTATATATATTAAATATATAATTATAATAATATGTATATATTATAAATTATATTATATAAATATATGTTATGTAATTGAAATATTACAGTTACCTATATAATCGAATTTTTTTCTCTTTTATTACATCTTATAAATGTACTAAAATTATTATTATTAATAATCAAACCAAGTTATATCAAATTATTTATTCAAACCAATAGTCATTGGTAATATACCAGTCATGTACCTATTAAACTCTAAAATGATACATCATTTAAGTGAAACATTGACTTTGAAATAATTCATTATTATTTATTATCAAAATAATTACTTTTGGCCAAAATCATATATACACATAAAAATATAATTATTACAATAATCTTAGCTTTAGGTAATTGAAACACTTTAGATAGTAAATTACTGGAATCTCGTTGGATTGGCATATATAACCCCTTTTATTCAAATGGTTTTAATTTATTTCCTGGGGCTTTATCTAAATGTCTAAACATTACAATTATTGTTCAACATTCAAATTAAATTGATTTATTGTAAAGTAATATCATTAATTGATATGTTTAAAAATGGTCTATAATTGATAAATTTCATTTTTAGCAATAAATGTATTTCACTAAGTTTATACGTTTGTGTTTGTAATTTATCATAAAATAGTGAAATATTGGGTGAAAGCTAATAACATCACCTCTCCACTTTATAGCTGCTTTATATATATATATTTATATTATAGCATGGCGCCTCATTTACAAGAGCTCTACTCAGCATACGAGCTAAAGTCCTCCACGTATGTGGTGAAAAATCTGCCTGCGACTTAATTCGTAGAATTGTAGAACCTTTGGGCGACACCTTTCAAACAATGGAACATACAGCGGCCAACAAACTCTTAATAGAACTAGAACCACTCGGTTCTTTTCACAATGTCCATAAAGGCGACTGCATCGTTTGTTTCTCAAAAAAGAAAATTCGCAGTGTATCCGCTGAGTTGGAAAGGATTGGTGTTCGTACCGCACGACTCTATGGATCACTTCCCCCAGAAACCAAACGTATTCAGTCCAGTATGTTTAATGACAAAATAGATAACAGAAATGTAAGTTTAATATCTATATTCAGTTAGAATTAGTTTGTGTAATGACCGATAATATATTGAATTAATCGAATCATAATTAAAATGTTTAACATAATTTTCATATAAAAAATATTGGTTTTTGTTTATTTCATATTTAACTTTTGTTTTGATTTCATTAAAATTTGTTCAATCATCTTTGTATTTTATAGTGAAATTATTTTAATATAAACATTTAATAACATGCAAAGAAATATGTATAACAAAATTTATTTTACTTTTAAAAATCTTAAATTAATTGTTATTCACAAAACTGTTTTTTATGGCCGTGCATGACCAGCCTATTTTACATCTTAGGGGTGATTGACAAGTCTTTAATTAACATTGTATGTTGAAAAACTAACAAATGCGATCTTTAACATTATCTTTATGTCTACTTATTCAATAGATATGCGTAAAGTTTGATATGTTTATGAGTATAAATATAATAAAATACGGAAATTGAAATCTGAAATAGTCAAAATGGTCTTTAATTTTAAGTAATTGTCAAACAGTTCCAAAAGGCACAATTAAAGAGGCAATCAACATATACATTTTAAATTATTTTTTCAATTTGTTTTATGGTATTAAATTCATTACAATTTTACTATAATAAATGCCGGGTTACAGTACCTAACAAGTTGAGCAAATCATTTACATAATGTGGTACTACTTCAGAATATTGTTTTGAATATTAGAATTTAATTAATTTTGCACGTCTTGTCACATTCCTAATGATCAATTGTATTTACTTCACGAACAGTTCCATTAGCATAAATTGGTGATATTTTTTAATAAATTATTTTTGTTCCACTGCTTGAAAATAGTAAATTTGACATTTACTAATTAAAAAAAATATTTATAAAAAATGTTGCAAGTTGTATTGTCTTTGATATTATACGTATGAATTCAGGCAGGTTAAACATATAATTATATAAACTTGTCATAAAATTGCCATGTAAATTAATATTTAGTACACGTTAAGTCGTCATATAAGTTAGGCTACTTAGCGATTGATTTAAAAGTTATTGGAAGATAATATTTAATTTAAACAGCATAGATATTAAATGGAAACATAATCGCTGTATATACTACATTTTATTGCTATAGTAATCAATGTACAGAATATATGCTTATAAATAGGTTTTTTACACGTGAATTTCGGATGAACCCCATTTCAACTACCTTGAAATATGATATATTTTTTGTTTACGTAGTTAGGTCTTATTATTTACTTTCAGGTACTAGTTGCAACTGATGCAATTGGAATTGGAATGAACTTGGCAATTAGACGGGTCGTCTTTTATTCTATTAAAAAGTTTTCACGTAAAGAAGAAACCTTCCGAAATCTGACCCCCTCAGAATTGAGACAAATTGCAGGTCGGGCTGGTCGATATAATCACACGTAAGCCATATACTACTTATGATAACTAACTGTTATTAACAATATAAGTATGAATGTATATTATATTTGATTAGCTTCTACAATAATACTTCATGTTGTTTACTATTTACTCATAAACTATTATTTAATTTAGTGTAGGGGGATAATTAAAATTGACTAGCATCAACAATTAGAACAAAGAACAACAATTAGTGAAAACAAAAGTAAAATGGACCTTAACGAATTCCATTGTGTAAATCCTAATTATCCTATTTATATGTCTTATATTATAGAACAGGTTTCTCTGTGTTATAAAGTTGCTTATATAGTTATTGTATGCGGTAGATCTCAGTTTATTTGTCAATTCTTGTAATAGACGACGAATGTGATAGATGAAATACATGCAACATCAATAACAATCATGCTGTTATAGAAGTATTATTGCAGGATTCATGCAAATAAAGAAGTTTGACTTTTTTTTCTTATTTATCGTTTTTTTATCGTATTTATTATTTTATTATAAAAACGAGTGTTTCTATCGTCTTTCTAAACAAACTTACCAGAATGTATACAAAGTAAATAGTTAAATTTATACATTTATCTGGAAGTATCCTTTTAACATATTTAATTTGTGGTATAATAAAAATAAATGTTATGATATTAGAGTCAATGCTAAGTCAACTATTGCTGAATGAGTTTGTCTTTTATTGAACTCGTTAACGCTCAGGCATTTGAAAACTGAGGTTGCTATGAGAAAAGAAGGGAACACGCCAGATAATAGTAACCTAATAATTATAATCGTAACCTCATTATCTTATAACAAATGTACAATCTAATTTTTCGAATTTTTGTAGCATTTTTTAAAGCGCAATGCTCATACAATACATGGTATGTACCTCTGAACAAGTTTTGGTACGTACTGTCATTTGAATCAGACCAAAATGAGTACCATGACGTGTAAAAAATAAATAAAATGAAAATAACATGCTTCATATCATATATTTAAAAGGTTAACGTTTAATATTCACTTTGAAAAAATAATCTATGTATGATATTTTAATTTTAATATTAATATTAATAGATAATATATAAATATTAATAGATAATTGCAACGAAAAATGTACAGTTTAAAATTTTAGGAGTCATGAAAAAAATGTGGTGAATTTTTATTTCTTTTGTCATATCATAATAAACTACTAATTTTATAAAAGGAAAATTTGCCGTCTTTATTCTTTAAAAAAATATATTTAGTATTGAGGTTAATTATAATATGATATAATCCAACCTTTGTGTTGTCTCTCTCATATATTAGGAACTTTCATTAAAACAAACATTCCGCATACATTATTGGGTATTCTATCGCATAAGGGAATTTTCAAATCGACGGGAATCAAAAATTCGCATTCCCAACCCCCGGTTTATCATAAAACGACCTTAACATTGTCGAAATCAGCCAATAGAAATATAACATACAACTTGGTTTGATGGACGGGGGTGGATTCCGGTCCTGTCGCCCTTTTATATTTTAACACTCAAAAGCCCAGTGTTGTTAGAGTTAAGCCTCATTATTATATAACATGATTTTCATGCAATAAATGTATAGAAATGTAAATGAAATTATTAGTAATATGAAAATTAAATATTTTTTATTATTAAATTCGAATCTTTTTCTTATCCGTTAAAGACAAGAACATGGTTATTACACGGCGTATTCTCAGGAAAATTTGGATATGATTGATGCCATAAGTAAAAATCCAATTTCAAGCCACTCGAAAGCCTGTGTCCGTCCACTGAAGAAATCAATCGAGGAATTCGCCGCACTAACTCATGAAACGAATCCAAGCGCTGGTTTGTTCGATATTATCCAGAGCTTTTTAGGCATGGCTAAAATAAACAATGAGCTATATTTTTTGGATAACATGGAAGACGTACTATTTGCCGCTGAACTTTTACAAGGAATCAAAATGTCAATTTCTGATAAGTAAGAAAGTTGGTATAATATCTATTAAAGTATTAATTTAATCTCAAACTTTTATGCTAATATTATTATTTTCTCTCCTCTTTTTCTGTAGCTGATGTAGGATATTTTAATATATTGTTAGTATAATATAATAGTTCTTATATTTTAGGGTCATTATAACAAAATTAAGCTTTTACACAGCACGATTTATTATTATACTGAATAACAATATAATAATTTCATATCTATAATCTTGAAATTAATTCGTCACTATGCTGTAATCATAGCTTCCTCGTCCGCTCAGAATCTTGGTGTATATTGAAACTGAATGTGCTGAATAAATGTGCTGTAACGTTTAAATCAATAATTACACTTTTACATACACTTAAGCTTATAATTTTTTAAATAATTTTGCATAAAAATAGATTATATATCAATGTAAACATATTTTTCGTTCTTTAAATTTCCATTGTTTGTATATTAAATTTAGCGACTTGTTTTATTGGCGACCTCAAAAATTTGTTTTTATTTCTCAGTTTTTTCTCCAATTTTTTTTCTTATAGTTTTTTCTTCAATTTTTCCTCCGGTTTTTCCTCCGGATTTGTTTTAAGGATTTAAATCACAACCAACGAAATGTCAAAGTTAAATAATTATATTGGATATTAATATCAGAATAATAGAAACTAAAAAATGTGTTTTAGGTATAACTTTATACATAGGCCTATTTGGTTATGACATGGCATCAATGTAGCTCTGAAAAAGGTAAGTTTGCTAAATGCAGAAAAGAAATTCTGCCGTCAAATAAACTGAACAGTTAAATTAGTACATTTTATTGCCTTTTAAATTTTAGTATCACAAGAGAATAAATACTCTCAAAATTTGTCTTGACTGAAAGTATAACAAAATTATCATTACCACAAACTTGATCCTTACCAGTTTTATTGAACCCTTAAACTGTCAAGGGTTGTGTGAAATTGACCACTACTTTTTAAAGATATTCCTGTATAAAAATTAATTTACTGATCAGTTCCAAATGTGCAGTACCTGCCGAAAATTTTTTTATAATGTTTTAAATGGTGTTAAAAAATTATCAGACAAAATAACAATAATTTATTATCGATTAATTTAGTAAAATTGTTAAATATTAATTGTATTCCCTCATGAAAAAACGAAATTTTGTAAGGTAACGCATAAGACTTATTCAAATTTACAATTTTGTAAATGGCAATATGGCGAGCGTGTCAATCTGAACCACTTCTTGGTAGTTCTAGGGATACATATTATATATATATGACATTGCAGGTACGTATTTTGTACGGCACCTGTGACCCAAAGATGTGAGATTCAGGTCCAAATATATCTGGAAATGGCTACTTGGTACTCTCAAAACAAAACAATCACTGCTTATTGGATGAGAGCCCGAATGAATTCACTTGGAAATGTGAGCTATAATATTCGGTAATTTATAATTTTAGTCTACGTATATTTGAGCGATTTCGAAGTATGACCTATTAATGAGGATACATATACATATATTGTTGACAATACAACTATTGACAATCAACTGTCAATCAACTGTTGACAATCAACTATTTTCTTATTAAATTGCAATATCTAGAATTGTACAATGATTTATGAACGCAATAAATAATATTATTCAAATATAAATACATTTAAAAGTGCTTTGTAAAATGAGAAGTGCGAAATCTTTGATTTACTCAAATGCCGTCAATTTTGAGTTAAGTTATGTTTATTCTCTAAAATTTTAAACTTTATAGAATGATTATTTAATGTTTTATAATAATACCGAAGGATTTGGAATTGGGCTTTCGCTGGATTACGGATTTGGGATGTCTCTTAGTTAAACTCTGGGCGTTGCTATATTAGTGCTTCGGTGGTTGCAATGACACTCAGGAAACTCTGGGTGTTGCTGCGGCAATGCTCCTTCTTATTTAGTTAGTGTGACTTGAATTTAACTTAAGGATGTAGAATAAACACTAGTTAAGGCTTCAGGTGCATTTTTGTGTATTTTGAAGCTGTGTCCTGTCCTATAATTTCCCAATGTTACTTATTATTTATGCTCTGTGATTTTGTGAAAATATAGCCTCCAACAAAACGTTAAGATGTAACAAAAAACCATGCAGAGACGGAATTAATTTTGCCGGTGACCACCTGAACGTGGCTGCATCCCCATCACTGCCAAGTGTTATCCTACTTTTATAATCATTATTTATTTCTATATGTAAATCTTTCCTACGCGTTCTATTGTACCGTGGCAACAAATCATAATTTTGGCATACATAATTGTATTATAGTATTATTTATAGCATTGTCAATTTATATATCATTTTTAGTGTACCTATACTTTTAGGTAAGCTTATAAATAATCAATGACGTGTTATTTATCTCAAATAGAAAATATTAAATATTAAAACAATGATGTAATTTTTCTTAAATTTTTAAAATCTTTTTCATTCAAATTAATTGTAATTTTTTTTCTTCATAATATTGATATATTTTTCTAGAATTTTGAAATTATGACACTTCATTATTTAATGTTAATTGTTGTATTGATTTTGTAAATAAAATTATAATCTGATTGACACAAAATAAATATACAGGATAAAGGTCCGTTTAAAACATGCTTTTGAGAATAAAGACATGTTTTAATATGAGATATATTGATGATTAATATGATAACAGTTATAAGGTGGTGAAAAATGAAACAATATAATTTTATAAGTGAATAAGGATATTTAAAGGAAAATAATGTAACAATACATATCTGTAACATGTATGCATACGTGTCAGATAAGAAGAGCAATATAATAATAGAGTAAAAAAAGCAAATAATACATATGTCAAGTATAAAAGGAGTATAATAGTATAACACATGATGTTGCATCCATAGAGTAAGGATATATTTACTATCCTTACTCTATGGTTGCATCCACCCAGTCTGATGATCCACAAGCAGTTATTGTAGTCGTAAATACTCTGAGTCATAAATATTGCGCGGTTGCATTGATTGGCGTAAATATTGAATAGG
Source organism: Coelogynopora nodosa (assembly GCA_034780555.1). Lineage (NCBI taxonomy): Eukaryota > Metazoa > Platyhelminthes > Proseriata > Coelogynoporidae > Coelogynopora > Coelogynopora nodosa. The sequence goes on from JAUZND010031625.1 coordinate 13,970, forward strand.
GTTCTTCTCAGGAACCTTGGCTTTCTTATTAGGAAAAAAAGTCATGAGCGTTATCAGTAATCGATAAAGTTATTTTATGTTGTAAAAAGGTTGCCTTTCTGTCTGTATTGGTCATCCTAACCGACGAAGGAAGCTGCACAAATGTTGTAAGCTCCAGGGTTATTTATGGTTGAAACCCTATGTTACAGTTTCGGAAAAATAGGCGGTAAGAATGTGTCAGTTTATAAAGTGTATCCCGGATAGGCCCTATGTGGGTGAGGGTTGCATCTTTAAAGGTTCAAAGGAATGATAATTTTAGGCAGCATTCAATGAGTTGTAGCAGTCGGGACATTCATTTATTGTTCGTTTGATATAGCAATAAGATCATATGGTATGGAATCAAGCATTTATGCATCAAGTTGGATAGCTGCCATTAGTTCCGAATCAACGAGATCTGGTTTTCCGAAATTTGTGACGATTGGAGCAAGGCCGTATCAATAGTCTGGTCAGACTTGTCATGGAGGTGCAATATTTAAAGTGACAAAACAGTGTCTGTTGTTTCATTCGAAAAAGTTAAGTATTTGTGAATTCATAAAATCTTCTGTCACTAAAGACTTCCCTACGGTCTTGTGGTCTGTTTTTTCATCCTTCTTCATTATTTCATTATTCTCGGGAGTGCAAGTATATTAAAGCATCGTTAGATGAGTACGAGTCATTGTTCGTTGTTGGCATAAGTAGATACTGTCATTAGCGGTTTCGCATCTATTATTGATCTCGTAGATGATGTTATCTAGTGTTCAATAGATAGTGCTGATGTTGGTACTAAGTGCAAATGTGTTATGCATTTCAGAGCGGAAGCGAAAAGTTTGTCATCGTCGCATGAAAATGTTTAATTATGTAATGGATATCCACACATCAACTTGTGGTCGAGATCTAATTGCAGACTACAGGAGGCATGTGAAGGGCCAACCATTTGTTATGACTGCTTTTAGTACGCAAACTAGGGATTGCTGTGCAAAGAAGTATTTAAATATATATTTATTTAGAAACAAAAATATAAACAAAAATTGTTGTTTGGAATATCCTCGATCATACTACTAATCGTAATATCAGAAATTACGTGTTTACCTTTAATATTTGCAAATATAAATTTTAAAATATACTTTGTACATGTTTAATACATTTATTATTCAAAAAGCGAACTATAAAGTACATTTGTTACACTCTATCCTTATACTCCTAGTTACATAATCTTTTGATAACCTATTAAGTTCACAAATATAAGTTATAATACAGTGCCTGTAAAAGACCTAGTAGTCATTAATAATTTCGTGCAGATGTCGGTGACATCCTACAATAAATGTATTGAAGTGTACTGATATGTATCTAGTAAACATATGTGTATGCAAGAATGAATGAAATAAAAGTAGCAAGAGTTTATATACTCAATGAGTATACATGCTTTCCCCACCACCAAGTAACCCCCCCCCCCCCCTCCCCAACAAGATCTCCCAACCATACAGTAAACTACCAAAGTATATTAATAGAGAGACCTAAACATTTTCGTCTCATACTATTTTCATTCTCATCTCATATATCCGTATACGGTCTTATTATCTTGTTGTTCTCACTGATTCCTAAATTACAATGTCGAAAATGGTGCTGGATACAGACGATGTCGTGTAAACATTTTTTATTGGAAATTCAAAGCAATTTAATACAGGTAACATCAACAAAGGAACTGGCGTTTGTAAATTAAATCAATTGCGAGGTCAATCTACAAAACAGGTTCACATATCCTACATTTTGGAAAAACATTTGGTGTCTTTACGCCAGAGAATGCAATACTTCCGATTAAAAACGATGACGATATACAACTCTGAAGCAATCCAGATTCTCGAACCAATGTCAGGGAAAGTTTGGATTAACTGAACGTGGGTATCAACAGCAGCGTTGAATTTTTTTTCAAAGAGCGTGCAGTCATCAGTGTTATCAATAGGTAGGAAACCATGTTCGTAAGTGTAGACACCATTATTCAATTTACCACCGCTAGCTCCTTTTTTAGCGATCCTGTAGAAAATTGATTAGCGTTTTTAATTGTAACATGTTTCAAATAATTTTTCATGTCTGCAGCATCCATCACAATTGTAGACATGTCGAGAGTCTAAGTCCGTAGAGAGAGAGAGGGAGAGAGAGAGAGAGTGAGAGAAGAGGGAGAGAGAGAGAGAGAGAGAGAGAGAGAGAGAGAGAGAAGGAGGGAGAGAGATGCAAAAAATCGCTCAAATCACTTTTGAGATAAAGATACACGCACTGGTCACAATAAGTCAATCCCCTTAATAAACAAAATCCCTAATAATATAAAAAAAACTTCCATATTGCCGATCTAGATTTCATATTCTTCATCAGGGTAAAAATCATAAACAACGTAATAATAACAAATACAACAACTAACAGATTAAAAGTCATAAAATAAAAGACTCAGTCCGTAGAGACAGACAGAGAGCGAGAGAGAGAGAGAGCGATTGTTAAATACGACAGTTCGCATTGAGTGCAGGAAGAAGAATGATTATTAGCTACGAAAGGTTATCTATTTCTATTATACTTATTTATGATAATTTTTTTGACTCGGTAGCAAAATATGAACCCGGAGAGCGATTGTAAATACAGCCGTTAGCCGCAAGAGATGGAACCAGAATGAATTTTAGCTGCGAAAGCTTTTCTATTTATACTTTTAATAATAAGAAAATGTGGGGTAACAATTCGATATTGTATTTTTCAATGATAAGTCCGAAATTCGTATTTTTTAACAATATGAGGGGGTGTTAAAAGTACAAAGGTCAACTGTCAAAAGGTCTAGTGGTGTGCCAGAATCCCCCTTCTTATATTACTGACGATGACGATGGAGATGATGATTGTGAGACATCGGAAAATATCTGCGGGAAAAGACTGTTATATTATAAATTCTATCACATTATTTTTGTAATTATTTATATTTATATATATTTACTAATATATCTTTTGTAAATGTATACACAGCAGTGTTATTCATCACCAATAAAATATGTACAAGTTCATGAAGGGACACACGATTTAGAAAAAAAATTGTAGTTAAATTAGTATAATATTCAGATTAATAATAATTAATTGACACAGTGAGGTTTATCCCTCAGAAATGTAAATAATACTTGCAGCAGTAACATACAGTTTCCTGTTGGAGAATGGTTCTAAGATGGGCTCTTTGATATCAATATTTAGTGATTTGCTTCGGCATGACTGGCTGATACGTATGTACTCTAATTGTGTTAAGCTTGCTTCAGAGTATACTGGGTTATCCAAAGTTTTGAATCAATATAAGTTAAATAATAAAATATATATTTCAATGTCGCCAGACTAATTAATATGCAAGCTCTACAGCTACCGTAGTAAAAATCTAACCAGAGTACATTTATTACATGTCTGACTTTACCCATGAAGACGAGTGCTGAATACTAAAACGCGTATATTCAGAAGAAGAAAAGATTAGGTTTTTAAAAAAAAGGAAAGAGCAAGAGGAAAGGTTAAAATATCAGAACAGGATGGTGATTCTAAGGCGAAGGCAAGATTACATGCATACGAAAGAAAGAATGCGAAGAATGCACTACAAAAAAAAAACTGAAAAACAATTGATCTCTGAAACCCCCCCAAATACGTGTTAAATGACAGGAATTCAAATAAAGATCTCAAGAAACTAGATCAATAAATAAAGTGAAAAGATCTCTTCTGTTGTTTTCTACAAAAATACAATCAGTGTATAATACAATCGATGTTGTAATGTTTTTCTCTTATAATGTTGCTATGCTAGCAAAAAACTTTTTGAAAATAATAATTGATTTGATCCAATCGAATTATGATTTAATAGCATTAACAATTGTAATAAGAATATGCTTTGCTGTTGACATTTCTAAAGGGAATGCGATTTATAAGTTTACATAGTGTTGAAACATTGTCTGTTTTATTTAATGTTTTTAAATATATTTTCTAAATTTAATTGTTTTATACCTACCTCAGCTAACACAACCTGCAACTTTCATGACTGACTTGGATTTGTTCGAAGATGTTTATGCTACACTAGGCCTTTATATATGGCTGAACAATAAATTTGATGAAAATTTTCCCGATCATGATGGTGTCATGGAATTTCGGGTAATTTCTTTATTTAAATATTTAAAAAAGCAGCTAAATAATTCGTAAAAGTTAGATATATCTGAGTTCTTCATTTTGATTTAACTACATATACTGATTATAATTGTAATTTTTAAATTTAGCATTACGAGTTATGTTAGTTAGATTTTTACAGTAATATTTTCAGTGACCAAGTAAAAAAAAAGTTTTCTATCAAACTATCACAGCATAATTTTTTGTATGATGAATAGAAAATAAACACTCATTTGACAATACTTGATTTAGATGACTCAATCATTAATTATATCAATGATGTATACTGATAGATACATGCATTTTCTACATTTATGTACTTCATTAATGACATAACCGGTATCGTTTATACTAACAATAATATCTTTTTCACTAAATGGGCTCACTATTCTAACAGCCGTATGCACCAAGCACGAATAAAAGTTATTCGCGTTGAACCAACCGCGATTAAAGTTAATCTAGGACTATACTTTTCGTTATTCCCGAAATAATTAGTCTGCATATGGTGCAGGTTTAAGCGTCTTTTTTTAAAATATCATTGTGATTCTTAATTAGGAAATACGATTTATGGCGAACGGATATATTGATTATGATGCGATGGGTATATGCAATTAGGATTAATGGGGGAAGACAAATATTGCATCGTCAAGATCATTATTACACTATTAAAGAATTTTGTCAACTGTTTAGATTTTAAAAAAATATATAAATTCAATTATTACATTTAACTGATCGCTATCGAGCTTCATCTCCAACATTTTTCAGAGCGAAATAATTATGTGAAGTCACAACGTCAATTACTTTTTATTTTACGATTTGATGCGACCGGAAAATTTTAAATGATTGAATCATATATCGGTTTCGAAATACACCAATCTACGATTGGACGTATCGTTCACAAAATCACACAAACTATTGCTAATTTTGGACCACCTTTAGACCTTTCCTTTGGTTGATGGTTTCAGATTCTTCCAAAGATTTCTGATCTCTACCAAATCCGGCTTGGTTTCGACTTGAGCGTTAAATTTCATAAGAACTGAATTCCACATCTCTGCATTTTTTCTAAGTAAATTAAGAACCATAAGGCAGTTTGTCTTCAATTATTTCAATTTTATCTTCAGTAAGAATTTCGATTAACATAATAATTTCGCCAATAGAAAAATGTGTACTACGTCTGCAAGACATGTTCAAAACATATTTAACTAATTGATACTATTATAATGAAGGTCAGTAACTATGCATACTATATAGATATATTAACTTTTAATGAATATCTGCATATATTATTATTATCAATATTATCACATGTCTCTTTTTATTTTTCTCACTCTGTTTACTTGTTAAAATATTGATTTAGTTATTTAGCACAGCTGTATTTATTTTTATGGTTGGTATCGAGTTACGCTTTGCTTTATTTCGAAGATAACTATTCCAAGATTAAAGTTCAATGGTGCATTCGAAATTTATTCTTGGAATAGCTAACCCAGGATTAACGCTATTCCTGGTATATTTTACTCGTGGTTGGTGCACACGGCTGTTAGAAATGAGAGAAAATATGTAAATAGCGCCTCAAACTCATTTAATAACAGTAACGTGACTCATCGGCCCGAACCACCACCCCTCCCTCCCCCTCAGCCCTCGGACCAGGTCCTATGATTGGTTCCTTTAGGCTAATTCGAACAAGGTCAAGGTCATTTTCGATTAATTCAAGAAGGTCATAGAGTTTATTTTTCATACTTATAAATGTAACAGATGTAGTCTAATGGTAGAAATCAATTATTCAAATACAATAATTGTATTTGAATAATGGATTTCTACCATTAGACCAATAATTATAATTGATTTTTTCCCAATACGATCCCTTACGGCTATATATTGTCCTGTCAGGGAGATTTCAATGAGGATTCTGACTAATTCAAGGTTGCTGTTTATAAATTGATCAGATGTAGTCTAATGGTAGGAATAAATCATTCAATTACAATTATTTATTTTTCTAAATACGATGCATCATAACAAATTAGTGATTTTAATGTGATTTTAATGGTGATTAATTAATGGTGATTTTAATGGGGATTTCGACTAAGTCGAGGTCGTTGAGTTCGATGTTGTTACTTATAGGTATTGATGCGAGCACAGAGTTCATACAATTCATACATTGCATACAATGCATACAATTCAAACAGTCATTTAAGTACATTTATTATTTTTTCTCAATGCGACGCGTGCAGGCATACAATCCTGACTTCATACAAGCGTGACTTCTCATTGGGTCAAATTTGACTTCTCATTCGAAAATGGTCAGGTCTTGTCTGATGTAGATCAAAAATAGGTAGGCATGAAGATTGTCGTGCACAATATTTTTGAAGACAGCGATAAGTAAATTAGGTTCTCTAGGAAACATTTTATGACCCAGGTGAGTGACTTGGCTGACTTGTATTACCAGATACTAGGTATTCAGTGATAGAGTACGTGTTTCTTTTCCAGTTAGAAACAGATTTTGAGTAATATTAATGGCGAAGCAGGGTAGTTGATGCACCATTCTTGTAAACAGAGCGCTTAATTGGCTGAAGAGTTTTCCACTCCTTCATCAAATCATCAAGCATAACACAATAATGTGGTCTAAAAATATCAAACGACTCAGGCAACGTTTTTCATATACTTTGATAAAACTGAAAAAGTCATATGGCGACGCATAGTCTGTTCCGGTAAACAAATTAATAATCTTCACTGGCTTATAGAATCGGAGAAGAGTATATCATAGCAAATTCTCCACAAATGTAATCTTCCTGACATTGATAGCCCGGAAAAGAGATACTGGCATTGTGTTTCATTAGGCTTGTTTTTCCTATTTTCTCATGTATATATTGAGTTCAGAATTATTTTCTTGTTTATATGCATGCTTAAGTCTAAACTTGATGCAGTATTCTATACATTTTATGTAATAATTTCGAAAGATTGGATCCATCATAATTGGTTAATCTTAATAAGCATTTGATTGAGAGCGACGAAGAGGCGAAGTAAAATTCTACAACAGGAAACATGAAGCACATATTAGCATCAGGATGTGGAGAGCAAATAGTCTAAAGAGAAAGAGGAAAATTATTCTATAGAAGAAGAGTCCTCCTCCAACGACTTGGATATTAATTATGACGGTGATAACAAGAAACATGTCGATAGTCAAAAACCAAATGCACTTATATGACCCGGATATGTGTTCCAGTCCATTTAATTTGTTCCTCGTTAAACATATAAGTCTACTAGAAAAAAATAAGAAAGGTATATAGCATCCTCCTGCTGTATACTGAAGTACATTGAAAAGCTTGTGAAACAAAGGTCTGTTTTAAACAGGTGTACCAAAGATATACTATGCTCAAATAATAACACTGCGATATATCAGCACTCTGTTTTGGAAGAAGCAAAGCAATAAAACGAGTTGGTACTTATTTCGAGATTAAGTCAGACGGCAAGTGGGACAGAAAACATGAACTGGTAAAGTCGAAGATGACTATGTCAACATCACTGAAACCCCAAGCGATGAATTTAAAACTGATGATGAGCAGAAACACTCACATTTTTGTTACACTAAATCCTTATTTGCGTTTTCTTAGTCTTGTTGTATTATTTTGAAATTATAATAAATGGCATTCTATCTAATTATTTACATGTGCTTCAATCATTCAAATTAAGGGGATATATTTTAGGATTTTAAGGTATAAAGCTTTAGGAGTTTAGACATTTTCGGGTTTTAAACTTTCGGATTTGAGGAGTTTAGGGATTTTACGATATTACACTCTATAGAAATAATTTTAGACACGATAATAAGTTATATTAAACTTCAAAGTAGATGGAGTTGAATAAAATAATGTGCCTTCGTATTTTTTAATAGAGGTATATACATATATTATACTTGTAGTATAACCTATTTATAGTATAGTTATAGTATACGTATAGGGTGGATTTCATAAAGCGGTTCTAAGCTAGCACCAGTGCTACGCTGGCACTAGTACTAACTAGTCAAACCAATGTCCATACTTAATTTAGTTTGGATTTTACGTCGAAATCGCCCTGATCGGGGATTGTATGCCTGCAACGCGTCGTATTGAGAAAAATCAATAAATATACTTGAATGTTTTTTTGTGTATAATATCAAAATATTTAAATATCTTATAATAATATTAAGAGAAGTTTAGAATGTTTTATTTTTTTATATTACACAGTATTGATCCATAAACATCAAATTAAATAAAAGGATGGTCGTATATTAACTAACAGAAAAAATTTCCACATATTATTAAGAATAACTTTAATTTTCTTTGAAATTCTAAAATTTTATTCTAACATTGTTTGATTAATATTTTGTACTTTTTTTAAACGTTAGAAAGTTATAGTTTACATATTTAAGAAAATAGATATTAGGTATCACTATAACTTAAACATTAAATTACACATTTTAACACTAATTAACCCTTTGTACGTGGACATACTTTGTAGGGTTTGCTACGTGGAGGGGGGGTACCCCCCCCCTGGAAAACCAAACTTCCTATCATCCGATTAATCTGAAATTTGGTAAATAGATACCTCCTAAAGACTTGTCGAGCGATTTTAATTTTCAAAAAAAAATTATCAATTGGTATCAATTTTATGACCTGATTACGTCATAAACTCCAGTTAGGAAAACTATGGGAAAAT
>JAUZND010031636.1:11227-22829 GCA_034780555.1 Coelogynopora nodosa
GACAACCACTATAAGACAACCACTATAAATGACAACCACTATAAATGACACTTTAACATAATAAACGTATTTTTACATCAAACTGAGGTCTCTACAACAATTGTTTAATTTGGCAGTTCTTCGACAATTAATTTACTGCCAATGTTACTTCTAATATATCGTTTAAAATATAGAATTAGTTATATTTCAATAATTTACATACTCCACTAAATGTCTCAATAATTGTGTTATGTAAAAAGCAGTTAGTGTTTTCAAGTAAAGTTGAATTATATCTCAATTCTATCCATAAACGGTACGTTCCTAATTTTATTACTATTATACTATTTCACAAAATATTACACGTAAATTTATGAATATTTAAAATATTGGAATAAGTGATTTCGCTATAAAGTCAGCATAATATAATGTAGAACATTTTCCAAATACATACAAATATATATTAAAAAATTAGACGAAGAAAGGTTTTTTCAAAACGTTTATTTCATGAATAAATTATAATACCATTTTTTACAGGATTGTCCATCCGCGAACTTTTTTTAACACAAACTCTTCCTCATTGCCTTATCGATTCATCTCTTAATTAGATTTATATAGTCCAATAGCTAAAGGAATAATCAAGCCATCCTTTTCCCCGATGATACCACATCGCCTGGGAGTGATCTACTTAGACATATTTCTGGCTGACAGAGTTTTCGATAAGTTTTGGAGGAATATACTTGATGAACCGGATGGGACGGCAATTGCTACAGGCTTTGTGGAATAAATAGGTGACGCGATTTATTGAATTAATTGTTACTGGAAGACTTTGTTTCTTAGGGTATTGGAATGATATTTAATATTCCGAAATTGTGCTTCTGTTGTAGAATTAATAAGTACTGACATATGAAATAAAAATTGTATAGGAAATAGAAGTATACATTTTTGTCGGTATCATTTTTATTAAATTCTATTCTTCTGTACCAATTATTAAAATGTTACTAATTATAGATGAATTGATGAAGAATTCAAGGACTTGAATTAATACTACGCGTAACTGAAGTTATTACGTTAATATTATTTGATTTCAAAAATGTCTATTTTACGACTCCTCACCATAGCGTGCGTATTTATTATATTTTTTATTCATTTACTAGAAATTGTTTTGTTATTACATTGTACTTCTATTCATTTCTTAAATTATAGATAATACTTCTTATAGATGTTACGAATTTACATATTATTACTTTAATTAGACTTGTTTCACTTAAGAATTATAAATTATAAATATATATGTATAATGCTGCGGGCGACTCTAATGTAACCGAACCTAAAATAACACCTTAAACAAATGTTTTAATTTATTTTGTATTAATCCTAATAAAATATTTAGCAGTAATTTAGCCAACAGGATACAAAATGATGGTATCCGCTATTGTGTTCTTCATAAAGTAATTTAAATACTTCAGTTATAGTAAACTATTGTCCTCTTTGTTTATAAATATTGTTAAATGTCATAAAAAACTTTAAAGTTTTAAAATATCGGAAATAATTTGAAGATTGAATGAATTGTTGAGTATTGAATAATAATATCCTTAAATTATTGTCTGTAGAACTCTAATGGGAGAACGCTTATGCAATTAAATTTGATGTATAAAGACCGCTTCTTTAAATATCCTCGTTAATTGACTAAACAAATATGAATTTTAAGTTAAATTAGTTGAAAAAAGCATTTTAATATATCCTATTTTATCACTGTTTATACTTTTAAATCAATATTACTATTATAATATCAAACATGGAATAAATTAAATTTTTAACATTAATTATTTTTTTGTAAGTTATATTTACTGATTTGTAATATATGTTACATGTATCGCTATAACCCGTATAACGAAAATTATATATTTATTGTAATATTTATATTAGTTTTATTTTAATTTATTTCAATAATTTAATTGAATAACCATTTTTAAAAGTTTTTTAATTGAATTCAAATTGAATTGATCATATAACATCAAAATTGATACATAATCAATAAAAGATTTTTCATTTTATGTTTAATTAGTTATCATAAATGTTGTAAATTATTCTATTGCTCCCAACTTTTCCAATTAATTGGAACTCTATAATACAAATCAAAAACAACTTTATTTAATAAATCATCACTAAATCAGAAACTAAGCATTAGAGAGAAAAACGAGGAAACACATGAAAGAATCGTGCGATAACATAATTTTAGACGAGTTTCATAAAGTTTGGATACATGAGATGAAGAAATGTACAAAACAATTATTTAGACAACTCCCGCTGTGATTTAACTGCTACATTGAAAATAATTTAATATCGAATGTTTTTCTCTACTCATTTCATGCATACAGGGCGCTTGTTTTTGTGAATAAACTTTTAGTTCGAAAGAAAAGATAAACATTAATTTAAATTAAATTTGATCAAAAGCAAATATTTTCAATAAATAAAATTTTGCGTTCACATTTTCAACCAAATGATTTAATGAATTGACTGTAATAAGCATAGTAAGCCTAACTATTTTACCTCTTTAAAGTTAATGTCAAAGCTGGTGTTCATTTATTTTTAACGAATTTATAGGAAACTTCGACACTATATCATTTAAGGTATAGTACAATATACATAATATATTTAGGCATATAGCACACATGTAGCACACATGTAGCACACATGTAGCACACATGGTTGTAAAACTATAACACGTTTAGATTTCAGAACTATAACACATATAAAATGACTTTCACGGAATGAAATTGTCTACTTTTGAAATGTTGTAAAAATAATCATTTTAAGAAATAAAAGACTTCAATAAAGTATTGGAAAATAATAAATATACGAAAAACAACCATGAAAATTGTAAGTAGTGATCACGTAATACTTACAAAAATTATTTAAATTATATTATTTTTATAATGTATTATTGTTAATATTGCTATTATTAATTTAATACAACAAAGTTATTGTCTTTAGTATAAACTAATTTATAATAATTAAATTAAATTGTTAAAATATTATATCCTCTAGCAACATTTTTGAACAAAGGTTATCGGTTTATTATATTATATATTCTTGAGATAAACTTTAAGATTAAGATAAACATTTTTTAGTCATTTTATTTTGTCTTTTTTAAATTATTTTACAGGATAGCAATACATAAATTTTATATAGTAACAAATTTATTTCCAGAAAGCCCTTAAATTTACAATAGCTTGCATAATTATATTTTTTAAATATTGCTAATATTATAATTTTCACTTAAATTAAATAACTCAACAAGAATAGATTTTCAATCTGACATATCATTAATACTCAAACTCAGGGCCCCACCTGAAAGTATTTGACTTGAGTGAAGTGTCGCTTTAGCAGACCCTGCAACTGCAGATCTGGCTGCGACCGGTGCAGAAACACCACTTCCACGTCTCTCACGTCACGGTCCTTGTGCAGGAAGTCCTTCAAGAAGCTCTCTACGGATTCCCGGTTGATGTCCCCGCAGACGATCACATGCCGCTTCCCCTTTTCCTTCTTGTATGACCCGGCATACTGCGATCGGGCAAACAGCATGTCCGCAATCTCCGGGATGTAGGTGGCAAAGCTGGCCAGCGCACACAGGATGAACAGACTGACGAAGGTCCGCCCAAGGGTGGTCTTCGGACTGAAGTCGCCATAGCCGACCGTGCTCATCGTGACAATGGTGAAGTACAGCGCCTCTCCATAGGTCATCGGAGAGGAGTTGTTGAACGGGTTGTCCGACGGAAAGGGGTCCCCCGAGTTCTCCAACAGGTGCACGGCTCCCGCGCCCGACATCCAGACGCTGAGGAAGATTGTGGTGAGTTGACAGAGTCTTATGGTCGCCCCCGAGCTCAGGATGTTAAGGTGCTGCAGAACGTCGGGCAAGGTGAGAATTCGCAGCGCACGGAGAAACCGGAGTCCCAACCAGGACCGTTTGACCACCAGGCTGACAAAGGAGGGCGGAACAGTGGCAAACTCGATGAGCGAGTTGAGCTCGATGAAGTAGGACAACTTCTCCGGAGCGGCGATGAATTGGAGCCAGAAGTAGAAAAAGAAGAACAAGTTAAACGCAAAGTCAGCCTGCTGAAGAGGGTCGCTGATCCACGGCGTACAGTTCTCCACACGCTCTGGATACGCACTCGCCTCGAAAATGTAGATTCCAAGTGAGGCTAAGCTGAGAACGAACACCATAACAACCAAAATGCGACCGGTCAGGGTCTGTCCAGAGATAAGCTCGCCCGCCCAGTCCTTCGACTCGGTCAGCCAGACGAGCTTGTCTTGATTGTTGCTCCGACTTTTGCCTGATCTCTCCATGGAGCAGGACTCTGCCGCCGATAGCTTCTGCTGTCTGCGAGCATAGCGTCGCTTGTAGCACCGGTGGTATATGACCCAACTGATAACCTGGACCAGGCCAATTATGATCACTCCCCCCACAAGGCTCACAACGCTAGAGGACAAAAAGATGTACCAAATTCGTGGACCTTGACACTTTGTCATTGTTCATTTCTCACACTAAGCACATAACGTATATCGGTTAGATAAAAGTAATAATCAATTTCTGATTAATTCACCATTAACTGTTGAGTTTGTGTCTTCAGAAGAAAACGCAGGGGGAAAATATGAAAGGAATAAAACTCTCAGCTAAGTACACAGTCCAAGCTGTGGATTAGACTAACATCGCGTTGTCATTAGTTACAGGAAGGAAAACCACAAGGCACTCTTGTCTCACGCCTTTAGGATAAAGAATTCCCAAAAGTAGCCGACTGCTACTTGCTGTAAGTATTCTACGACTATATATCTGGATTACTTTAGATTGTGAGTGAGCGCAGTGGTTGGAAGGGAAGTCTTGAAATCAGAAGAAGATAAGCAGGCAGGCAGGCAAGTAAGCAAGCAAATAGGGAAGCAGTTACCAAAGAAGTCTGTTTTGTTTGACTGGATGTTGTATGAAGAATAGAAACATAACAGGTATTATCCCATCCTGTTCTCATTCTCAATGGAGCGCTAAAAATTAGCTTCATGAAAAGTTAATGATCTGGCAGGAATATCAATTTTATTTGAAGTCGTGCATATTGTTTAGTTTTCTTACATTTTAGATGCAGTCTAACTTTCTATAACTAATATCTTCAAGGTATTAAATTCTTAGGGGTTTTAATGAACTTTTTTGTTGTCACTTTAGTGACTTTCTAGGCAGGTACCGTATAACTTTCTCTAAGTATTGCTTGATGATTGTGTTCATCTTGATTTGTCAGTTTTTAAATAATATTATTGTTTATTATAAAGTATCATCATTTTTGGGGTTTTGAATAAATATAAAACTAAATAATTTTCTTATACATTTCTAGTTGAAGTTTACTAAAATTGTTTGAAATGTTTACTATTACGCAACATGGAAAATATCTTTTTGACCAATTTTTGTTTAAATATATAAATATTTAAATACATTCATTGAAAACAGTATATTATATATATAAAACTATTTTTTCGAATACCACATTTGAAAACTACGAATTCAAATGATTTTAATGGTCGAATTAAAAAAATTAATAAAATTTCATGAATATTTAAAATCAATAAAATTGATATTATATTCAATTCATGATTCTAATATTATGATGTTATTAGAATTTATTAAATGTTTTGTCATGAATTACGTAATAATATGTCGATATACGTGTTATGCTTAGTAAAGTATATTGAGTGAAAATAAGTACATTAACGGTACAGAAAAATATAAGTACATTAACGGTACAGAAAAATATAAGTACATTAACGGTACAGAAAAATATAAGTACAGTAACGGTACGCAAAAATATAAGTACATTAACAGTACGGAAAAATAAAAGTACATAATCCTAAAAAAAAGCTAAATTGTCATAAAAAGGAAATGATATTGTAGCCTATTTCTATTTCAATATATTCTATTTGTGTTTACATATACACCCCTTTTAATAACCTATAATATATATAAAATAAATGCTGAGTAAATAATATTAGCGAGAAACAAAAAATAAAAAGACCTTATTTTTGTGTTTAAAATATCGCTTTTATGTTGATTTCAATATGTCCCAATTGTATTTAAAAATATCTATGATAAATAGAGATTGCAATCTGTCCCGATTGTAGTTTAATATGTATGATAAATACAGATTGCAATCTGTACTAATTGTAGTTAAATATTTATGATAAATACAGATTGCAATCTGTCCCAATTGTAGTTTAATATGTATGATAAATACAGATTGCAATCTGTCCCAATTGTAGTTAAATATCTATGATAAATACAGATTGCAATCTGTACTAATTGTAGTTAACTATCTATGATAAATAGAGATTGCAATTATATGTCCAAATTGTAGATAAATATCTATGATAAATAGATATTGCAATATGTCCAAATTGAAGATAAATATCTATGATAAATAGAGATTGCAATATGTCCAAATTGTAGTTAAATATCTATGATAAATAGAGATTGCAATATGTCCAAATTGTAGATAAATATCTATGATAAATAGAGATTGCAATATGTCCAAATTGTAGATAAATATGTATGATAAATAGAGAAATCTGTCCAAATTGTAGATAAATATTTAAGATAAATAGAGATTTTCCTAATCACAATTAAAGTTAAATGTGGTCATAATAAATGTACAATTGTGAATCATTATTTTCAATTATTATAATCGACATACTATTATACTACTATAATTCGCCATAAGTACTGAGCGACATTTACTAAATATATTAGGTCGATGTATAAATCATGTTATATAATATTTTTTGATCGGATGATTAGTTTGTGTTGGTATTTGTAATTGTAATTGTAATTGTAATTGTATTTGTAATTGTAATTGCATTAGTATTTGTAAAATCATGATATTGGTTTTTATAAATATTAAATTTTACTTCCTTTATTATCGAACTGTCGATAGAAATGTATTGCTACTTTTCTTTAATGGTAGGCCTACGCCCGTTTGTCCTCATTCCTACTTATTATTCGACCTCTGTCATCACTATAAATATTTCCAAAATAATTGATAGAGGCCTTAAATTTTTTTTATAAATTTTACTTTTTCTAACTCTTAATTGTAATATATTAATATAAATATCTTATACAATATATGATAAACTTTAAAAAAAGATTTACTGCATGTGAATTATAGTATATTAATGTAGGTATTATTGTAATAAATGAATGCATATAACATTTATTTCACATTAATAATAAATAAAGAGATATGATTCAATTTTATAAATAGTATCGGTAATCTGACGAATAGAATGTTAAAACAAAAATATTGACAAACGTCATTAATGGCTATATGTTTAAATGGCTATAACTTTTGATATATTTTTTGTATAAAAATGTATTACAAAAAATTAACTCGAGTTAATTAGATTTATGACATATTGATGTAATTATTACTTATTTTTCCTACTATCAAAATTTTTAACACATATGCTGTGCGTTAAATTAAAGATAGGAGAATCGAAGGGGCGCCAAAGAGACAAATTTTAGCGCGACAACGTTTTTCGAGAATTATGTTTCTTTTATTGTATGTTTTATGAAGAATTCATCTGCACCATTTTTCTTCAGGAGGTCAATTTCCTCCTGTCCTCCATCCCCCAACCCTCGTTACATAAACAATATGCAAACGGACCCGACGAAATGGTTCACACCTTGATAACACATTTGTGACGGAAACGTATTGTTTTAGTCATAGATAGATTCTGATATATCTTCTGATGCATTTGCATAAATTCATAATTACCATCATACGTTTCTATCGAATTTTACCCAACACGTAAAATGTGAAGTTACATACATAATATATGTATAAACTAAATTTCCTTTAATACGTAACGTAATGTAAAATAATCTGATAATTATAAATTAAGCGGTGTATATTTATTATATTATAATTTTTTTATACTCATATTAATATAACACAACGCATGTCATTGGCAATGTCCGCTAAGTGGATTGTAATCTTATCCTATTTATGATAGAGTAGCTTATTATCCTCTGAATTGCTCACCATTCAACTGTATTAGGCATTATCATAACCAGCAAAGGAGACTTTGTAAACAGAACTCGAATCACTTCCTGCCAGCGGGCGCGGCGCGTGATGCAAGACGGATCTTCAAGGAGTTTTTTATACACAGTAAATATCTCTGAAATGAAGAGATTATATCCGTTCTAATTATGTATTTACCACTCGATCAGTTTTGACATGAACATTCGAGTGAGGGTGGATAATTCATACCACAGACCAGCATTATATAATGTCTTATTATTCAAATACATTTTTAACCAAGGGTATTAAATAACGATATCCAGAGAAGTGGGTGGTGAGTGTAGGCTATAGATATACTCAGTTGGGATGGGCACTTCAGGACTTTCTCGATTAACGCACATTGCGGGGAGGGGAGGCCAACTTTTACCTGCGGTTCACTTCTTCCAGGTGAAAATTGCTGGAAATCTTTTGACTGTCCTTTGAAAGGCAATGTCCGACTTGTGGTGGTTACAAGTATATGAGTGACTATTTATATTTGTGCTCTTCTTCACTGTTCATATGAGCCTCCATTATAACTCACCCACCTATAGCCTCCCGCGATAATGTTACAACTTGAGGCAAAACCCGGCCTAGTGACACAACAGGAGATGGACAACTTGGCTTTCGTCAGGTCGAGCTGAAGGATTGCGATTACTATAAAGTTCTGATTCCAAATTATCCTAATTTGCTGTTCGAAAAATTCTAAATCATGTTCCCACATTGCTCAACAGTTATAGGCCCTACAAATATTTTATTGATTTATAAAAAATGGTTTTATAATATACTATATGCGTGATTTTTCAGAGAAAATATTTTTCAACATTATTTTTTGTAACATTTGACTACATATGTATAGTTTTAGTGTAGATTAGTAAATATAATAGTGTACATATTATTATATTATTATTATATTTATATATATATAATAATATTATTAAATATGTATTATTTAAGTATATATAGATAATACGAATATTGCCAAGCTTCCCTATAGTTTCATCCACTCACATTTGGTAAATTAACGAATGAAGTTTTTCATCACTTTAATCTTATTAAACCACTTATATAAGTCATTTTATTTTCAGTAAACCACTTATATGTCATTTTATTTTCAGTAAACCACTTATAAGTCATTTTATTTTCAGTAAACCACTTATAAGTCATTTAAATTTCAGTAAACCACTTATATAAGTCATTTTATTTTCAGTAAACCACTTATATAAGTCATTTTATTTTCAGTAAACCGCTTATAAGTCATTTTATTTTCAGTAAACCACTTATATAAGTCATTTTATTTTCAGTAAACCACTTATATAAGTCATTTTATTTTCAGTAAACCACTTATAAGTCATTTTATTTTCAGTAAACCACTTATAAGTCATTTTATTTTCAGTAAACCATATCAGTCGTCATCATTTAAACAATTTTAACAACTAGTTCCTTGAAGAAAGTATGACGGCTGATTTATTATTTTTAATTTAATTGTAACCTAAACGACCGATCGACCTCGGCCTTAGATGGATCATTTAACAAAGGTTTAATTCTCCCATTATTTTGGAACAATGTAGCCCGAATCTCTTATATATACCCCTTCATAAATTTAACCACGCCATGCTACTCTCTGTCTCACTCTCCAAGTCTCTCTCTCTCTCTCTCTCTCACTCTCTCTAGTCGCTATGGTCTACATTTATTTAAAAACTAATTGCTGTTTCCACACGGAAAATGTGTTTCCGAATTTTGTTTAGGATGGGTGCCGCCAGTAAAAAATCAGATAAACTTCGTTCAACTTTGAAAAATGGCAATTATTAGTTTATTATTTCTATAATGCAAATGTCAGTTTTCATTAATGACTAATAATGATATATTAATTGAATTGTGTTTAATTATAGGTATACACGGGTCAATCCATATATTTCAAGGTTAGAAATAATGAATTTATGAAGTCGCGAAAAGTATTTTATTGCGACAAAAATTAGTAAAGTAAAAGACATTATTTAAATTTATTTATTTTAAAATAAATATTAAACATCTACAAGGTAAATTTTTAATCGCTTTATTTTATTAGTTTATGTTATAACAACAAATTTTCAGATCGTTCATTTTATAAAGCGTTGTTCTGTGATATGAAGACACGACATGTGCGTACATGTTGCAATGGAGACACGACATGTGCGTACATGTTGCAATGAAGACACGACATGTACGTACATGTTGCAATGAAGACACGACATGTACAGACATGTTGCAATGAAGACACGACATGTACGTACATGTTGCAATGGAGACACGACATGTACGTACATGTTGCAATGAAGACACGACATGTACGTACATGTTGCAATGAAGACACGACATGTACGTACATGTTGCAATGAAGACACGACATGTTTGATTAAAAAAAGATTTATAATCTAGCCAAAAGAGACTGCAGGACACAAATTGCATACAGGAGGATTTAACATAATAAGCAGAATAATCGAGATCTCACCGATATAGAGCAAAAATATAACTGCTGCGAACAACGATCGGTACATTGATAAAAGGCGGGGAGAAGGATAGAAGGGAATGGAAGTTCTGAGTTCTTGAAGGAAGGAACAGCCTATATACTATACATTGTATACGGCTTCATCAACCGATTTTCTAACACATGTACGTACATGTAGAATTCTGGACATCATGCAGCTTTTATTAACCACATGAACCTAATATGGGAGAATTGAGTAGTGAACCATACAAACCGCTCATTATACTGTGGCTCGTGAGGTTGGCTCCCTGCGGATATGATTTTATAATCAAGACATGTCATCAAGTCAGAATAACCAATACTGAGTTAGATTGAATTGGAGATAATTTATGTATCTAAAACTATTATATGTAATTTACTATAGCGACAACAATATAAAATAAAATTAGGTAGTTATCCGACTTTTCGATGATATCTAGAATAGATGTTTTATAAGGAAATCTATCATAAAGTATATTTAACATTTTTATTTATAAAATTACACATTTAACATATCATTAGTTTGTTATACATTAATTTGTTATATATATTCATGTAACAAGCTAATGATATGTTACATCTAAAAAAATTATTAATAGAAATCTTTATAATATGTGTCATTATTAATTATCTTTATAAATAAATTGTTGAAAAAGGAAACAATGATGCGAATGAATTTACTTATTAATTGACATTATCCATTTGTTCATTTAATTTACATATTGTTGAACAATTTGTTTACCGCTCGACTTATAGTTTGTTAGCAATTAAATGTTCCATATGCATTTGTAAATGTTCCTAACATTCCCATCTGTAGAGAGTTTGCCAAAAATCTATGGGGTAGAGAGTTGCCATAACAAAACTTTTGAAATAAACTAACTATCAAACACTTTCAGATAACAAAAAACAATTTAGCAACATATCAACAAATTAGCTCTGTTACAACTGATTGAAGCCATTTATAGGCTCTGTTACAACTGATTGTAGCCATTTATAGGCTCTGTTACAACTGATTGTAGCCATTTATAGG
>JAUZND010031647.1:0-22827 GCA_034780555.1 Coelogynopora nodosa
TTATTAAAATAAGAAAAATAGGAAGATAGCACTTGCTGCAGGTAAAAAGTGTATTGTAATATTTCGACTTGCGTCCTGATTAGGACGCGAGTCGAAATATTACTTATTCAGATAATAATTTATATTATTAATTTAATACTTCATATAAAGTAGAAGCTTAATGATTAAGTTTAATAAAATACATCATTGTTATATTTCTGTTAAATTTAAATACTAAATAAATTTTTTAACAATTTAAAATTTTTAAAACTCAATTAGTCCTTAAAATTAAATATGTATACATTACACGTTCTAATTATAATTCTTTTAGGAATTACTCTATAATATTAAACTTTAACATGTTCATAGTAATGCTTAACAATCTTTTTCGGGCAAATGACACATGAAAATATAATATGAAACAGAAAAAAACAGTTCCGGGGAAATTCATTAAAAGCTAAATATGAAAGAAAAAACGTTTTGTCGACACATCGCTTCATTCATCTACAACGGTTGTATAGCGGAATTTGATACTGTTTACAAGTGAAATATACCCAAAGCAAATTTACACAATTAATGAGTTTAACATGTAATATTAACCAACATTCTAATCTATAATATTAAAAACTTTACATTTTTCCTTCGGATATATTCAGAAACATTTAAATTAAAAAGGTCATAGTAGTTATAATAACGAATTGTATTGAAATAATTTTTGCTTGCTCGTGTTTTTTGCCTTGTTAATTGATTGCACCTACAGTAAAAGCGTATGCTATTCAACACGTTTGTCAATATATTGCAAAACTCATTCAATAAATAATGGGGAAATGTTGCCAGTTAAAACGGTATTAATTACAGAAAAGGCAGCTCTGATTGGGCGCACTATTCGTAAACATTGTTAAAATACTGCCCCTTATTATAATTTTAGTTCCAATAAATTTGAAAAAACTTTAATATTAGCAGCCTCAAGAATGTATTTATTAAATTATATTGAAATACAAAATAAAATGTAGGATTTTTTATTTTTAAATTGCATCAAATACTATAATATGGTACAAGACAGATAAAGGCATTCTATATAAATCGTTGATCTCGGTAATACATGTTTGTTTAGAGTGTATTTTTGTTGTATTTGTAGTATTTGTACTTGCATTAAATAATAATATTGATGTAATTACAATGTATATGTTTAATTTATTATACTATAAAACATTGTGAAATTAGGTCATTTAGAATAAGATTATTTCCAAAGAAATATTATATAATTTCAATCGTAGAAATTAAAAGGATTATTTAATATTTTACTTAATTTACATTTTCTAGACCAAGCTTCTATTTAAAAAAAAATTAATAGACTTTTGATACAATTTTACAAAATATTTGTAAATTTATTTCAATAAGATTTGAGTCATGTAGCTAGAAGAAAACAAATGAAAATATAGACATTTAAGAAAAATGCGCTTACAACTATATAACAATAAGAAAGTAGTCCCTGTATGTAGTTAATAATTATATAATAAACAAGAATAAAGCGTTTTCCTCTAGAATTAGTACTGTAATTATTTCCTCTTGTACTATTAAGTTTTGAATTGTTTATTTTGTAAAGTGTGACTGCTGCACGTAATAAAATTAATTTTAAACATGATACCGCAAAGGCGCCACATCATATGTTTTATTTTTTACTTCTTCTATAATTTACTTCCTCCCTTCTCTTAGGAATTCATGTTTTTGAAACATACTCATTTGCACCTTCTTTTTCAAGGCTGTTAGTGTAGCAACTCTCATTATACCAAACGAAATATTATCAACACACAAGGCAAATGGAGTTGATGGAAATTAAGTATTTTTTGAAAAAGGCTATTAATTCAAAAATAGTTGATTTTTTTCTTTAATACAAGGATAATACTTCGTATTGATAAATGTTATTTTCAGATTCACATTTTAAATGAAGTGTATTTATTTATTAATCTACCTGAGCTGCATAAAAACCAACAATACGCAATATTCTGGGAAATATAAAACACTATATACTTGCAAAACATATATAACTTATAAATTTTACAAATGTAGAACGTTAAAAGAACAAAAAAAATTTACAACAAAAGTTTGAAAGACTTACTGATATTTTAAGTTTAACTAGATTTGATTACAGTTGTATATCTCTATAATGTATAATATGTTACGACGCTTACACATTTTTTATTGAATGTTGTTATGTAATGCTATATATAATATATATACTATTTATAATAAAGGAGTATTGTCACGGCTTTAGGGTATATAATTATTTCATGTCGTATTTGAATTGAAGGCATAGATTTTAGCTGTTTCATTCTATAATAATAAACTTTAAAAAATCCAATGAGTTTATTCGCCCTTATTTGTTATCCCTTGAATCGAATTAAACAGTTAAATTGACATTAATCTCAAAATAATAAATTTTACACTATAAATAAATAAATTTTGCATTCAGTACATCGTCAGATAATACTCAATCATCTTATATTTAACGCCTGACTGGCTACGATGTATAGGTTCGTTATATACTGGTTTCACATAAATAGTATTATGAATTTTGCCAAAGGAAAATCAATTTGCTTACATTCTCGGTCATGCTTACATACTATTAATACGGTCGGCTTACCTTGGTCGATTGAATTTGGTAAAATATTCATCGAGAAGGGCATAGTAGGCCTTGACCTCATCCTCGTTCTTGAAAGAGGCCGGTTTTTCCGGTGGCGCCAGGCCTCTGGACTCTACCCTGCAGAAGCTGACCAATAGAATAACGCCGAGACACGTCAGACAAGCCAGACTGGATGAAGATTTGCTCGAGTGACGAAACATACTGTTTTTCTGGAATGGAGGAGCGCTGCCCGGTTTGTTGATTAAATCAGACGAGAAAGGTTTTAGGTAAGAGTAGTGAATATAAAGCGCAAAATAATAGAATTAATATATTAAATAATTTTGATAAAGATCTTTCCGAGGAAGTTCATTGATTCGTTTAATACCTGAACCAATTAAATGAAATGGTTCCATTAATTTTGATTGGATGACAAGATAAAATTGGGAACTTTCAGCAAAACGTTTGTAGGTATATATATTCGTTCTAGATAAAATGATTAATGAAGAATACAATTAATTATCAAATATCAAATTAACATTACGAAATTTATAAACAAAAAAACAGTTCCCATCTTTCGAACTTACTATAGGTAAACAGTTTTATGGCCTATATGTATTATTCAAATGCAATCTATGTGCGCAAATGAAATTAAGTGTGCAATACAAAGATACAGTTATTAGTAAAAAAATCACATTCATTCCTGAATATAACCACAAACAATTTTTTTCAAAATAACTGAAAAATATTAAAGCAACTGCCAATTAAGAAATAAAATTTTAAAAAACTATCAATATGATTTAAAGGAAAAATAACATTCAGGAGTCCACTCCCTCAAAGTAAAACCGAAGAAATGTAATAACATCAAACCAAAAAGTTAAAATCCAAAAATGAGTTGTACTGTATAAAACAGTCCAGAAGTGATATAAGATGGGAAGTCAAACATGTTGATTAAAAAACAGCCTATACTTAGAGATGGACCAGAACATATATGTAACCATTAAAATTAAAGGGGGGAGAGGTCGACAAAACAATGGTGCGGGATTGTATACCCTCAACGACAGTTTACAGGTTTGTTTGGGCCACACCATAACTATTCCCATAGTTAAGCACTTAACTAAGTAAAAAAATGGATTAAGTTTGAATTGAGAAATTATATAACAACTGTCACGAAATATCACTTATACAATATTGTGGTCATTATTAGTGATTTCACAATGTATTATTTAAATGACAATGAAATTGAGCTAAACAACATACAGACCGTGCACATTTACTGACTCTACCAGATCAAGTCATGGTGGTAAACCGATTAAGTACTGCAGCACTATACAACAGGTGGTGAAATGTTGTGTCTGTGTGTGGTTTATCCATAAGACAATATTGATAAAATGTTTCGGTAAAATTAATGGAATCGTTATTTAAATGGAATTCATTATAATCGGTATTTTAAAAAGGTTTACACTTATATTATAGTTTGTTAATATCAGTAAAAACAAATGTAGGGACATCATATAATTGGATGTTGTTATTATCCATTAAATAACAGTGTTGCAAAAACGCTGACATCATGGTGGCTGGAATTTTCCAATAAATATTCTAAAGGAGATAAACGAGTAAATTTCTATTGAATCTTTCATTAAAATTATTGTCAGAAAGGAATAAAACATGTATATCATTATTATTAAACACAGTAGGAACCATTTGAATGCAAGTAGATAAAACATGAAGAACTTATGTTAAGTAACAAGAATTATTAATTTTAACCAGTTCAAGTGGTATATGGAATTGGAACTAATGTGTGTTACATAATTATTCTGTATAATAGTAAACTCATGATAAAGAAAACTTTATTTTTTTATAATCGAGATAATAATTTAAAAAGTTATTATCAACATCAAGTGTGTATTGATTGACTCAAGCTCAGTTTAAAAAAATTAAAGACATAAATGGTTCAAGGAATTTTTTTTATATCGAAAAACAAGTTCAGCAAAGATAAGAACAATTTTGTAAAAATATGACCAATTTTCAAAATGTTCAAATTTTAAAAAAGGATTAATTATTAATTTGCTGGGTTTAATTATTTAGATTCTTAATTATGCCGGCACTTCATCATGCAGAATTTACTGCATTATTTATTAAGTGCATTTATTTATTTATTTATTTATTTATTAATTATATTCTATTTAACGGTATATGGAACTGCATCAGCAGCTCTCATATTAACATTTATTCGATCTCTTAAAGCGAGCTTATATCCGAGATGTACGGGGACACCCTGTTAGAAGAGCTGTGATGGACAGAATAATCTGGCGACAACTAGCGCCGTGACTACAAAGTGTAGCTATTCCTAAAACTGTTTACTGTTCTATTACACTCTTTTCGAGTTTATTTTGTTGTTTTATTGTCTACATTTCTTTTCATAAATTGCATATATATATATACGAGTTGCTTAAATTAACGATCAATAATGTTGAGATGATGAATAGTTTGTTATGACTGATTTTATTTTTTTAGCGTAAAAAGGTTATAAGTTTCATATATAACCTGCTAATATATATTTTAATGAGAATTTTCTCGATCTCCCAAAAGTTACAATTTACAGATTCCTTATACAAAACAATTTTAAGAAGGTGTAATTGATAAATTTGTTACAACTGTGAGTGACAGAATTGCTATATTGAGAAAGGTTACCAAAAATAAATATTCACTGTAGCATTTTTATGTGCACAATACTAACTATGAGTCTAATGTTTTTAATGTTTTTTATTTTAAACTTTCCGCATGAATTAATTTACACAAATTTTATCAGAACATGTGCCTATATATTGATATTTATTAATTATAAAAAGGATTAGTATCAATATATTTTATTTGGGAAATATATTTTTATATATTCTACAATTTTGAAAACGAAATTAAATACATAGGATACTATAATCGGTTTTTGGATAGCTTATAAAAAATAACAATGTGGGGATTTTGAAATCGCCAATGTGAACAATAATTTTTTTTTTTTTAATAAGCTTCGTACTTTTATATTTTAATAAAATATATATTTTTAATAAACTTCGTACTTTTATATTTTAATAAAATATTTATTTTTAATAAGCTTCGTACTTTTATATTTTAATAATCAACAAGTCTGTATTAGAGTCTTGAATATTAGAATAAAAAATATTTAAAAAAAAAATTATTTAGTGTTTATTTTTAAAAAGTTTAATATTATTATTATAACAGACATATATGTTTATTTTACCAATATCAATTTAAAAAGTTCTCTATTATTTATTGTTCAATTAATGAAATATTTGTTGTTCGTAATGAATCAAAAACTTAGAAGATCAGTCAACATTAATTATGAATTTTGAGAATATTTAATTTTAATGGAAAAACATAATATTTCTGAAATTTTTAATTAAACATTAATTTTCATACCCCGAATTCTCTTTTAGATATGCTATATGCTTGCGAGTTCATTCACGAACGTTTCCGTGCTTTAAATGATCAAAGCACATATAATTATATGTATTAGTTTAATGTATATATGTACTTAGTTTAATGGTATTTTATTATTTAAAGAATTGGATGCATTTATTTATTTCATCAATTTTTTACAAACGTCTCCGTGCTTTAAATGATCAAATCACATATAATTATATGTATTTTAATACATATATAATATTACTTACCTTAATGTTATTTTACTCTTTAAAGAATTGAATGCATATTACAGTATATATATTTCATCTATTTTTTTGCAAGTAGAATTCTCCATGCGGCGCTACAATAATGTATGATGTAATTTAATAGACACAGTAATCTGCAGGTAAATCCATATGCAGACTGGTTTCGGGGTGTTTGTCCCTCATCAGTACAGAGTAGGAATAGAACATGCTACCCATCGATCTGTGAGCGAACCCACCAACCACTTATAGGCCACATCGTCGCCTGTCAACTACAGTGTCTAACTTGTAATGTGAGCCCTTCATCGCAGTTGCAAAATTGCACATACCCTAATGCTTATAATCGGAAGGAAACTACACAGATAAATAAGACTTAATAATAAGAAGCGAACTTCAGCCTGGCTCAGGCTAAGAAATAATGCAAGTAGAACTCTCCATGCGGCGCTACGAAAAAAGTTAAAATAGTTTGATAAAAAATGATAATATTATTCATTACCAGCCATAATTTTTATAATCTTATAGGTCTTATTTATTATTATATTTATCTTATTAATTTAATTTGACTATTTTTAAATTATAACATTGAAATTATAATCTATGAAATATACATATTGTGTTAATGTTACATTTTTCAAATTATAATATATTTTAATTTATCGTAAATATTATTTAATTTAGTTTAGAATTTAATTATATTAATTTAATTTTACTATTGTTAAATTCACGTTGAAATAATCTATGAATTGTACATATTGTGTTAATGTTACATTTTTTAAATTAAAATACATTTTAATTTATCATAAATGTATTATTATTATTGAGTTTATTCAAATTCAAGTTTTACAATATACCAAAGCGTGTGTTGCAGTAAATTAATGTGCGTCTATATGTATATACTGTATATTTAAAATTAAATAAATATAACTGTAAAATGAGTACATCAAAATATCTATGTGAAAAGATATTTAATTATAACATATTAATGATATTATATTACTGCATATTATTTAAATTAAATTACGTGAAAAAATGTCAACTTTTTATAATTTTTCAAAAAATGGATCCTTACATTTTTATAATCTATAAATAAAAAGTTGCACAACGTGTTTCGAAACTTTTACTTTATAGATTAAAGTTATTTTAGACTTTTCACTTCAGATAATTTGAAAATAGAAGACAAATATGTAAAAGGTTTCTTTAATGTTCATATAAAAAAAGATATATGTATCTCGCAATGGACACTGTCAAAATACACATATGCCATGTTAGTAAATTGAGTTATTTAAGAGCACTTTCATATAAATGGTTTGCATTTATATTATATAAGTGCGTATTTATAATACCTTTCAACATTGAGCTGAGCTCGAAGCTGAGTTTGAAGCTTATTATGTGAAAGGAGTAATATTCTGTTGTCCTTGTCGAGATTGCCGTTATTGGGTTATCGAAGTGCGTATTCATATTGACGAATTGAAAAGGTTGTAATATAGTAGTTCTTAATGTATACAAATTAATTTTAAAAATATGAACCTTAAATAATATATTTAAAAACAATCCTTGCTATATTTCTACCATGCAAATGTATAATAAAAATAATAATTCCTATGAATATTATATAAATATTAATTACTATAATTTAGCGATAAACATTAAACTGTAAACAGTTTTATTCTACAATACGTAATTTCATCAGAAATAAACCTTAAATTTCAACATCACAAATTGGTGATAAAAAGAGTTATTTCACAATAAATTATTCATTAATAAAAAACATTATTTTCAAAAATGTAATTCCACAAAACATAATATTTTAGGAAATAAACATTAGTGAATTTCTACATTACTTACTATCCTTATTACTTTTAATAATTATTTGTTTATCTCATTCTTCATTATTAATTAGAATTATTACTATATTAAAACCAAAATTTTGAAAAAATAATATTCCTCTTTTAAACTAATTATTAAGAAACAAATAAGTCAAGAAAGTAACAATTTAATTGCGAAAATTCACATAACAATTCACATAATGTTCTTTATATAACTTAGTTTTCATATTTTATTGTGGAGCCATATTATAAATACTATTTCTTATTATGCATGACTCGCTGTCAACTGTTGCGCGCGTGCAACTTTGAAACATTTAATTAATGAAGTTAATTCGACTGACAGATAATTAAAATATTTACATCTTGAATGCACACCCGCTTAGTAAGTCACTCAAACGGAAGTGAAAAATAGGGAGTTTAGATATTCAATTTTTAAATTGTTCATTCAAAGCAGATTAAGTTAATTAACCTGTTAATTAATGGTAATTTTCACGCCAATATTTTTGCTTATATTAATATAAAATGTGATTATCAATATCGGCATGTTCCATATATATACGTCATTTCATCTTTTAAATTAAGATTTATAATAAATGAAAGGAAAATATAATTTTTATTTTCAAATAATGATTCGATTATATTTACAATTACAATATCACAATTATTAATGAAAAACTGTATCTAAAGTTTATTTATTTGTAAATTAAAAAACATAATGTTGCTTGAATAAAATTTTGAATATTGTAAATGGTTAATAATTAAAATTCAGCAATGAAACATTTCAAAACTACAGAAAAAGATCCTTCAATGTATATCTATTTTTCAATTCACTTGAACACTGATCGTGTACATTGAAATTTAATTATATAAATCTATTTAATTCACGTAAATATATATATATATTTTAAATGCTTTTAAAAGCTTAAATCTTAAACAATTTTGTCGAATCTGAAATTAATATATTTATTTTGTTTGAGTTTTACATTGGTTTTAGTTAAATTTAATATATGTTTAATTTCGGTTTCATACTAACCTAATTAGTTTCATTTTAGCTAAAACTGTTCAGTTTAATATTAAAATAATCTCAATTTCATATTATATATCATTTTAGTTTTATATATTAGATTCAGCTTAGTTTAGTAATCGTTTAAATTTAGTTAAACATAATATGTTAAATTCGTGATATTAATATCTTTTATGTATTAATCTAATAAAAAAAAATCAGAATAATGTATCGAACGTTTGGGAAAATAAATATTTTTTTAATAATTCAAATACAAAGTTTCAACAATAATACAGGAAATTCGTCCTAAATATATGTTTAGAATAATTTAGTTATAATGCTAAAAATATATTTCGATAAATCCAGATTGGTCAAAAAGGGTTAAAAAGTTGTATTTTTGGAATTTGGAGGTCAATTGATAACTTAACAGATACCATTTAAACCACGTGGTTGCAAATCTCGGCTCAATTTGTTGAATACTTGCGAGAACTGACAGAAAGATAGCCCCCTAACCCCTTGACAGTTGCGAACTATTCATGTTTATGTTTTTCTCATAACATGACTGGCAATTCCAAGGTTTAAAATGATTTTTTTAATATTACGTACAAATAATACTATAACCACAGACATTTCCTAGTAACATATTTAGTCTATTTTATTTTAATTACATCTACCCAAATATACTGCTCACTTTTTCATTATAACCATTATTTAAATCAGTCGTTAAGCCGCGGCAGTTGTTTGTTTAATTGGATTATGTTTAAATTACGTTTGCTAATCCTTTAATGTATCATAATGTTGTAATGAACTTCATCATGTAATCTCCATTTTTTTATTTTCTCTATGTAAGTTGTGATTTTGGTAATTAATTGTGTTTTATTGTTGTAAAAATTAGGTAGTTAATGAACTAAACGTTACATTTATAAAAAGAAGCTATACCATTAAAATGATTGGCAATAGTATTAATTTACATGAAGAATTTTAAATTTTATAATAAAAATAACTATGATTCTTATTATTTTAGCATTTTTAAAAAACATCGCTAATTTTTGTAATTTTTAAATTTTAAGTAATATAATTAAATAATCTGATTTAATTAAACACCTCAATAGTTGTGTTCTTTGAATTATTATTTCATCCTAAAACAAACACAATTAACAAACATGTTGAATAAGTAATACGATGTCGTCACGAACAGTTAAGTTTTTCGTAAAATTTTATTTAATTTCTATAACTAAATCTTATTATGAATACATAATTTAAAAATATATATACTTCAGTTTCTTATTAAAAATACTTGTTACTTTTTATCTAAAAAGGTTAAATATTGTTTTGTTACATTTATATAGAAGGAACATGTAGTTTGAGTGTCAGAGGTGTGCAGCAAAGTAAACTCACTCATCAAAAGTGACATAACCAGATCTGAAGAGTGATCAAGTGGACAAAAATGGATCATTTCTCTTCCGATGTGATTTCTAAGTCAACTTCTCTGATCTTGAAAAATGGTATTGCATTGTTATATGGAGACCAAAAGATGCATTCTATAAGGATTCAACCCCAATCTCGGATAAAATGATTGCTATTAGTATTCACAACAAACCAGTCAATATAACAATTATACAGGTCTATAATACTATAAAATGAATGAGTCGTTTTGTCAGTCGGTATAGACCGCGTCGTTTTTCACGTGACGACTACACATGAATATGAGGCGGTTTTACAATTATGAATACATAAAAATGTGAAGCGGTTTGAATACAAACTGAAACCGGCATATATTCAACACTTTAGTCCTTGTGATTTGTTAATACTTTACGTGATATAATCTTCAGGGGAGAGGTTATATATCCCCCTCCCTCCGTGGAAAGCATCCTTCTCATTGACAGATTTAACTGAAATTTGGTAAAACCTTGTTTGATTATTTTTAAATGATTTAATAATTTAATAAACCTTGTCTCAAAGAAGATGATGACAATACTTTGGAAAATTTACTTTTGAATTATCAATTTTTTTATGATGAGTTCATTCAAGGGCAAATTTAAAAAAATATGAAAATGAAAGTATGTATGAAGTTTGAACATCAAATTTTCAGATTTTTTTTGTAATTCATATATATACATACTAAATTTCGATGCAGTTGTGCAGTAAAAGCTGGAATATTTTCTCAAAGAACTACCAGCAAACTAAGCTGGTTTTAGAAAAGTAATAGGCACTCGTGACGTATTGTAATAGCAAACATGAGATTGATCTTGAAAATATCAAGAGAATCACAGACTTATTCTCGTGTTTCATCGATTACAGCAAAGCATTTGATTACGTCGACAAACTTTAGGCAATTCAGAGAAATGGAAACTCCACAACATCTGATTTAAGTTTTTCATAATCTTTATAAGTGCTAAAAAGCTAGGAACAGAACCGAAATCGGAGACATTGAAGAATTCAGAATTGAGAAAGATGAGTATAGTCTCTCACCACTTTCATTTAATATATATGCAGAAATAATTATGAGAATAACTGGGATAGATTATTCATATTTAGGTTTTCAACATCAGTGTAACTAGTAATTACTGAAAAGAAGGAAGAGCTAAGAAATCTACTTTAAAAGATTTCGAAGCAGGATTCTAGTTAAATGTGAACAAAACCAAGGGATATAAACTATTGAATTCTGCGAATTCAAAACTAGATGCAGAATAAATTGAAAAAGATAACAAAAACAAACTACCGGTTGGTCGTCATGCTCACAAGATAAAATGAATAACATCAGGCAAGAGACCAAAATTATAAGGGACAAGGCCCTAGCGGTCTAATATGGCGTTGAAACTAAAAGTAATGTCATATTGTAGATTGACCTAGAAAATTAAAGACTTTTATAAAATATTTATGAAACGCAACTCAAAATTGAATAAAATTCAATAATCACTAAAATTTGTAATATATTTTGCAAAAATTTTCAAGGCAGCGTTTTGGTTACTGATAATAAGGAGCATTTATGAAACGACAAAACAATGCAAATTGTCAATATTATTGACTGTAGACGGTTACACCACTATTAACAAACGCAGTGCACCACTTATCCGAATAAATAAAACCAAAGCTTAGTAATTGTAGGACTTTATTGAAAATTAAAAAAATAAGGTAACAATGCAGCCAACAAAGTAGCTTTATACAGAGATAATATAAGCAACCGAATACAAGATATAATAATAAATTTATCGTGATAGTAATTACTATGTAATTAATTATGTATCCAAAGTTAAAGCATCTGCTTAAAACAGTGTCTGCTGTAATACAAACAAGATTTATCTACAAATACAACATAACACAAAGAACAGGAACGTGTGTTTTTGTATTACAAAAAAGTAACATCAAAACAAAGTAAACACAATAAATCAAAAATCTTATTATATTTATAATATGACGTATTATACTACTTTTAATGAATAATAGGAGTATAATAAATAAACATGTGTATATCGATAATCTAAATGAAAACACAATTATTATAACAAAATGAACAATGTGATGATTGATTAATTATCTTTCTTTTAGATACGATAAAAACATATTTAAAAAAACAAATACTTCGAGTCGTAGAAACAATTGTTTGTTGTTGTAAAAATAACTATCAAGGAAAACAGAATTATAGATTAATAATAACTAATAAATGAGACAATATATATAATTATGATTTTAGGATTTATCAGTATTATGGGCAGGATTCAGAATTGAGAACCTATAATGAGCTACTATAATACAAAAATTCCACGTGGATAATTTTTTTAACCTATTGAAATGGAGATGAAATCGTTCTTTGGTAAGATGGTAGCACAAGTAGTAGAATGGGTTTTCTGCGCGTCAGGATCTACACACCTCAATGTCATCTGTACAACCCTTACTTTCTATTTTTTAAAGTATATTAATCGATCGATATGACATCGTACAAAGCTTTCATGGTTATAGAAATTACTATTTTTATAGGACCAAAATATTATTTGAATACGCGATGCATGCATATCGGCAAAATATTCATATAGGCCTACTAGCGAATAAATAATTTGAATACTGCCACGCCAGGATGATGATGATGATGCGTGTGTGAGAGAGAGTTAGAGAGAGAGAGAACATGCGCGTACATTTCAAAGCTTCCAGAAGAGAGACAAAATCGAGAAGAAAGTAAGGAAGGAAGAAAGGAGTGGGTGATTGCGAGTGATCAATTGAGCGAGGGAACTATCCCAGTCTCCCAGTCCACCTGGATCGTAGGCCACTTGGTGAGAAGGCAGCGCTGCATGGGGGAATTGTCGCGCAGATAGGCCGCGTCCTCGTCCGTGGTTAGATCCACCACGTCGCAGATGGACGCCTTGCCTGGACGGTATCGAACCTGGGTGTCAGGGTGTGGTTACAAATACTATGATTTAGTACCTAGGTGGAATATGTTATATTTATTATTTAATGTGTTAAAAATTCTGAATATGTTCTATAATATAAAATAAATTTATTGCTATTTAGACATTTTATATTTATGTTATTATTAAAAAATAAGTGTTTAACAGCATATTAAATAAATGTATGTAGCAAATCTGTAAACGACTTACAATTCGTGAAATAAAATAAAAAGTACTCAACATTAACGCTACTGTAGTTATACAGAACATTTCTAAGATTAAATTATTTATTAAAATAGTTTTCCAGGTTACATTTCAATTATAGTTTTCAGTCACAATTCAATTAAAATTTCACGATTTTTTCGAAATTCTTAACTTGTCCAGGTTTTTTGTAAGTATGTGAACCCCGCGTCAGACAACAAAATATAAATGATACAACCGAAAGAATAGTTTTGAATTCAGTCTTCATGAACAACGATAAGACAAACATATAATGATGATTATCTGCTAGTAGAGATTGATAAACAGCAGCCTTCTATCATGTGTTATGTTATGGTGCAGTCTTTTGGCTCGGTCGAGGTCGATGCTAAGGCGAGACCATTTGCCGCAG
The DNA here is from genome assembly GCA_034780555.1 of Coelogynopora nodosa. Classification (NCBI taxonomy): domain Eukaryota; kingdom Metazoa; phylum Platyhelminthes; order Proseriata; family Coelogynoporidae; genus Coelogynopora; species Coelogynopora nodosa. The sequence goes on from JAUZND010031647.1 coordinate 14,107, forward strand.
TACAGAAGAAAGAAAAACAGTGAATCAGCTCGTGTATAGAGATGAAATGTGCCCCTAAATGTTTTAAGACATAAACTAAATAATATGTGGAAATCAATGGACATGGCAACAGGATGGAGCGAAAGTTCACACAGCTAGAGACACTGTTGCCTGGCTCAGAGGCAATACTCTTTCGGTCAATACTCTAGTCAGAGTCAATACTTTATTGACCCTAACGAATGGCCAGATAAAAGTTTTGACCTCAATGTAATGGATTTTTCTATTTGGGGTATTACTGTTACACCTACTTGAATTACAGAAGAGAGAGATAACGTACATTGTATATACAATCCTTGAAAACGATATTGACTGAAACTTGGAACAGTGTTTCGCTTCAGGTTATTCAAGGGGCAACAGGAACTTGGTTAGATTGTCTACACCATTGCCCAACGTTTCACCGAAATCACTTTGAACACTACCAGCGTTTGTTGATTATATTTATTTTAATACTTGTTAATAAACTTTATATGTTGGTGTATTAAATTTCCTGGTTTATTTGTTTATATTTGTTAAATTTTCGATTTTTTTGTGGGGCACCCCATATTACAGTTATTGAACCAAAGTGATATATACATATTACTAAATAGCAATCATAACCTACATATTAATCATAATTAAAAATCTAAGATTGTATATTATTTATTTACAAAGTGAGAACAAAGAAATAAACAAAATTCGATATATTAATTTAATTCAAATTACTAGTATAATTAATTATAATAACTGGTCAAAGATCGTATTATTATATCGTGTCACACCATTTAAAAATATTTCATATATGTTAGCGGTTCCTCTTTTTCGATGCAAACAATAACAATTTGAAAAACAAGTTTATAAATCAAAATATTTATATATAATCATAAATATCTTAAATAAGATTTAACCAGAAAAAGTAACTTATGATTTAACTCTATTTAGAATTGAAGTTCTCCAAAAATACACGTGTACAGTTTCAAAGTTTAACACACAAACGGTGACACAATCTATCACATAAAATATGTCTGCAAGCTACAAGGTTATTTTACAAATGATCGTAGCATATTGTTAACATCGTAGTGTTATTAACTTATACAATAAACAGAATGTCAGGAATGTCTCAGCGATAAAGAATACTATAAATATTTTTCAGTCAGTCTAACGTCCAATACCTGATAGATGCTTACTGCGCACATACTGATACATTCCCCTAATTTGATTAAATGTGCAACACGATGCAGATTAAAGATTAATTCAGTTACACAAGTAACTAAATACACCGCTCGATTACAATGTTTGTGAAATTAAATCCTAAATAAGAAATAGCCCTTCAGCGCAGAACATTTGTCAATATAAATTAATTTACTTTGTCCCTGCACAATTAAAAATATATCGGCACTCAATACAATATGATACACACTTCTAATTTTTAATAGTACCATAACACTACAAGAGAGGTAAAATATGGACTATTAATACATTATGTAGAAAAGAAAATATTATTTTATCAAAACTTGACAGTAATGCCTGCCCGACTGCATGTGTGGCGTCCAGTCGGGCCACTACACATCCGAAACAGATGGCGCTCCCTGGCATCCATGAAATATATAGATCATTATAATCCTTAAGTTAAAGCATACAATTTAAGACAAATCAACTGCGACTTGTTAAACTTCTTCTTCAATCAATAGGAGCTGCAAACAATTAAGTTTTGTTATTGATAAGTAGTTCTCTTTTTACATTGATGAACAGTATCAAGTAAAGTTGTGCTATTGCATTTGTGTTCTGTCTGTGCTTGAATGAGACAAAAGTCCCTTGTATTAGAATAAAATTGTTGCTTCGTTAAAATTTTATTCGGCCCTACAGCAACCAGAAATTGGAGACTTTCGGAGAGATAATGTCGGGCACTGCAATATTACCCTAAATAAACATAATTTATAGCATATATACCACGTCGTAACTGGTCATAATAATGTTTATCAATAGTGGGAAATAACAAGGGGAAATACTTTCTTAGATAAAACGGAGAAAAGGCGGGAAATAATGGAAATTAAATATCTTCATATTGTAACAAATCATCAAAAAAAACATTTTAATTTCTATTACCATCATTAACAAAATTCATCTCTTTTGATATTGCTGAAAGATTGTACAACGTAGACCACAATTTAACAAAAACGATTCGGTCTGGTAAAATATTAATCTAAAATGAATCAGATAAAAACTTATTAAGAGTATATTTATAAAATTATATTTAATATATATTATTTACATGCGGTTAATATTTTACAACAAGTTATAAAAATATTTATTAACTTTTCATTTTACTCATTATAATTGAATAAACATTAAAAAATACAAGAAAAGTTGGACATAATGAATATTAGTTAGACATAGAAAAACCATGCTGAAATAATTAAAATATTGCTAAATTTACTGAAATTAAACAAGGTTGCATAAAACTGTATTCTGTAAAAAAAATGAGCCACAAATAAATGGAAGTTTTACTATAAGTCTTTGTAATCAGAAAAACAAAGAAAGATAAGCATAAAGAGAATAAGAAAATTAAAACATCATTTAAAAATAAAAATATTATTCCATGTTGTTCTTTAACGGATAATATTGTCACACTAAAAATATTGACTCTCCAAAATTGATCATCAACTGTCTCTCAAACTGAACTCCAAAAATATAGGCTTACAGTTGGAATATTAGCACATTTTATATATGAGATTCATATAACATATAGATTATCTTGATATACAAATTTACTTACAAGATCACATACATAGAAAATTATAGCGCTTTCTCTGCACTTTCGACTATATGTTGTCACTGATGTTTTTTTACTGGGAACAATAAAAAGCAGAATAAATGTTAACAGAAACAATTATAGGTTGAGTAGGACTACATTTTTATTAGTGTAATATTAGATCCTATTATTTACAGGTTGACAACATTGCATGACTTCCCCAAGACTGTTTAGAACATCATAAAAACCGGCAATCACTTCTTCATACTTTCCATGACGCTGGGTGGAACCCTAGTCCCTCCACTCTGCAGCAGTACTGTTCCCCCATAACAGGGCAGTTAAAAAGGTACTTGGTGTAGGCAATAGTTGCTGCGGAGTTTTGCAAGGGGAGAACGATGGGATCTGTGCAGTGTGGTTTTTATCTTGTGTGACCCCTTTCTTTCTCTCTTACCTTGCCGTCCATGTTGGACCGGGGCAAAGGGTTGTAGTGGTAGAGCGGGAAGTTCTTGAGCGGGCTCGACTGGGCGGTCATCTCGTCCCGATAGAACTCACACATAAACGAGTTCTCGAGGATGATCCCCAGATCCTCGGGGTCCAGACGCTCCTTCACATGGGTTACACTGTCGTGATGGGGCGGTGGGAAGTATTCACATGAGTTAATTTGAATTTAAAAAACAAAATTCGAGCTACGGGTAGGCTATCACTAACTTTACACAATCAAAATGCAATTTTAAGACCACTCGTTTATAGTCTGATTAACACAGCACGTAATTGGCCTTGGTTGCTGCACAGTTAAATTACCATTGAGCAGCCAAATTGGCCACATTTAGCTCAGCCAGGCTAGGCATCTTGTAACGTTAGCAAACGACTTTTCATGCCAGTGTAAAAAAACTGATTAGTTGAATTCAATGCATTTTTATGTTTAAAAATTATTGCTAAGTATTACAATAAATTCAAGAAATCGTCAATGTGGCTTCAATATCTCACATGTGTATTTTATAATTTCAATAAAATGTATAACGCTCGATCATTTCACATTTTTTGTCAAAATACATGACCAAAATAATTCTGTGTACGCCTCATGTTTGCTATAGATAGATTATTAAGAAGTTATACCTCATTATTTAATACCTAACATGAGTAAATCGACACACGTATTAGAGAAAACCAAAACCTCACGTACATGGGACATTACATAATATCATAAAGATAATGTCATTAGATTTATTTTATATCACACTTGTATTCAGACAATCAATAGCTCACATGTAACAAGTGTGGCCGACAACACAAACATTATCATACAATGGATTAGCATTTTGTCAAAAGGATTTGATATTCAATTCCATCTGACTATATAGTCGGTCTATTTGAGAAATCTTCAAAAAGTTCAATGAAATATTAAACGAATCAAAAAGTGTTTTATTTTTCATGAAAATGCAAGGAAAAGGTATGCGATTGAGAATCTGACGACGAAATCTAAATTTTCGGATAACCTAGCACAACATTATAGAATACATCATCACGGGTGGAAAACAACCCCTCAAATAAATGATCGTTAGATACGATTTATAACCGAAATAGGACCAGACTAGAGTTGTATGTATCGTAAAGATGAATGTGATGAATAAAATATGTTTATTTGTTATCGATCAAATGTTAGCCTATAAATAAATACATTAGTTAAAACATGTTTTACCATATACAAATCAATTAAAAAACAATATATTGCTATATCAACTATTATAAGCAACATAATAAAAAATACCCTTTAAAGAAACTCAACGGAAGCTCACCCTACCCAAGAAATATGACTTTCTTATTAGGTTCAAATTATCTCAAATATTCCGGTTAATAAAGAATATTGAAATATCGTCCGACTAGCTATTGTATAATTCACTGTGGATCGATCAGAATGACTTCTTAATCCTACATTTAATTAAAATCAATTTAACCAGTCACAAAGTTACATATACAATGTATATAGCTTTCCTTGCTTGCCGCTTTGTACACTAATCATTGATCAAACTGAGCGTATATTATGATCCACAGATGCAATAAATGATTTTTGTAAATAAAATGGACTCATCCATCTTTTTTGGATCTATATAATCTGCAGCATCGTATAAAGTACAGCAGGGCTTCTGTACATTCATCAAAGTAAACTTCTAAAACATATCCAGAATCCGATATAAAATCCCCAATAAAACCCACAAGTTAAGACTTAATTCATTAAATTTAAGACTAGGAAATCGAGAGAGGGGCTGAAATAGCCAAGTTGGTTAAGGCGCTAGTGATTGAGTGTGAAGGTTCGAATCCCAGCAGTCTTCTTTATATCTCTAGATAGCTTTGTTTCAGTTTGTCGAATGAATAGCAACTCCTTTGAGATTTATCAGTATATTTTTACTACGGGTTTTGAAAATTTATTTCTATTAAATTGATCTATTATAAAAAATATGGACGAAATAGATATATTAGCTTATATCAATATTGTATAAGAGTCCCCGCATTTAGACCCTATGATGTCTATAATAACCCAAAAGAATAATGCTGAATTAATATTTAATGAAATAATATACTTGCCACTGAAAACAGCTTCTAAAACCAGAAACAGAAAATAATTATTTGCTTTAATTATTAACTAATAAGAACATTAACTAACATAAAAATATAACATATTGACATAATTTCTTTACTTTTCTAAAACTAGTATAGTTAAAAAAAAACTATAGGACATAGAAAATCTTAGTGAAGTGTTAAAAAGTTTGTTTTATTGTATTTTTCTTGGTCACTTGATGGTATGTTTAGACTTTTTAATCAGAACTGAGCGGCCTACTTTTAACTTAATTTATGATATATTAAAGATTTTTTTGGCATATCAAAATATGACCGAAATATATTTTTAATTTGAAATTAATGTTAGTCTACTGGTAAACAGTGTTCAAAACTTGGCCCAAAGCAGTATCAACCATAACAATCGACCCACTCACAAGTCCTGATCAGTGGCGAGGTCACAACCAGCCAACAAGTCGGGCAACTTGTCATACGCCAGGAACCCGTTCTCAGTCGGGTCCAACTCGTGGAAGCACTTCTGGGCGCGCCTCAGTCCCCCTTCGCGCTGGATGAGCGCCGCCTCGGGTGAGAAGAGAAGAGTGAGATGAGTCTCACTGCCCACCACCCACACCGGGCAGGCCGGGTTCTTAAGGTACCAGCCCACCTCGCAGTAGCGCATTGCCTCTACGATTGTGAGGAAGCCGGTTTTTGGCTGTCGGGAGATGCCCACCATCACTGTATACACAGGGGTGATAGGTGGACTAGGGTTATCATGATGTGAATAAACCAGAGATAATCATACACGAGGGGATTTAAACCTCGCAGGCTTGACCTTTTTAATACGTTTGAAACCTTTGTGGTTAAGGAGGAATCAATCAGACTGCATAATTTTCTGTTTAGTTTAATAAATAAATTGGAAGCAAATTTTCTGTCTTAGAACTTAACCAAAAATAATTAGAAATCCCATACAAATAGACCTGCCCATATAGGAACACAGTGAACGACGACAACAGAAAGTATATTTTTCAGGTCTAGTGAAAATCTATGAGCCAGATATTGAAATGTATGTAAATTGTCTCTCCATAGTTAGAAATTAATTTATAAGGAAAATGCAGTTAGGCAAACTTTGTAGAAAAACTTAAGATCAAAGAGGGTCCATTGGAACCTCCCAACCCCGGCCGCAAGGGCTAAAGAGCCGGCTTGGCATGGTTTAGTCCATCTGCAGAAATTAGCAAGTATTACCTTAAAATAAACCAAGATGACAAAATATTGCTGAAAAAAGTCGTACATACACACTACACAATAAAAGTTGTTGTCGTGATCCGAATCTATAAGGGTTGAAAAACGTTGAATCACTAATAGGTTGTTAACTCTAATGACATCTAAAACCAGTACTTTTGTAATATTCAAAACTCGACCTTATATTTGTTTGGAATTACAAACAAATCGTATAAAATATCTGCAGTTTGAAAATATTGCGCAACAATAACCCTGCATTGTCAATTTATAAAAAAATAATCAGCTTTATTTACCAAATCGGTGTCCCAAATCACAACCGGTCGCTTTCAGTATCAACACTCAAAAAATTAATTATTTAACAATATTATATTTAGACTTCAACCGAATTCTCATGTTACCACGGATAGACATTCTTAAAATAATGTAATGGTCAGCATAGAGTGAATAAATTCGATATTATTTATTTGAAAATTTATTATAATGTTACGCTTGATAAACCGCTAATAAAAAAGTAAATTAGAGTCATTAATAGCAAATGATTTTCTGTTAAAATCTTAAAATCATATCTTAAATTAAACATCTGACAGAAAACGAGATAGAATTAGTACATTTAAGTCTTTTTGCCCTTAAAACCCAAATATAGTCATTATAAATGTGTAAATATGTGCAGCCTAGTGTAATATATATTTACAAGCGGGTACAAATTACCTTTCAACTTATCAAATAACATTCAATTTATATCCAAAAAAGGAGAGATACATATTGACTAAATTAACATAGATACTATTCAATTTTACAAAGCATCGTTTCATTTCTAAATATTTATAAATTATGCATCATTATGAGATAATCAAAACGGATTGAAATGTTCAATCTCTAATAAACGAGGACGAAATCAAAATTAGTCAGTCCATTATTTATCAGAAATATAAATGTTATTTATTTACAACAATTTATTTAATATTACAAATAGATTTTAATAATATTACTTTTTAAACTAAATGCAGATAAAATTATTGCATAATCAACTTACTGATGAAGAAATACTATAAAAATAATATGGTAGAAAAAGCAGCTGAATATGGTTATCACAAATATATTTATCACGTTTTATGATAGTAGGAAAGATTTCCGATTTAATCAACCGTTTTCAGTAAGAAAGTTATGTTTATAATAATTAAATTAATAATAAATAAATTAAATTATTAATAGTATTAAGTAATGCTCAATGTTTACAATACATTTAAGTTTTTTCATAAATTTTAATTAAAGACTGGTTAAACGGTAATTATAGGGGGACGTTGATCAGAGTGCTCATTATTGATTTGAAAACATGTCTCACATCACAAACAATCAGTCTGCCAATAAGAACAACTTCATGAAAGCTTATTCATTTTACTGTAGTCTAACAATCAACTCTTTCAATCAGCAATTGTGGGAGAAACTGTTTTTGAAAGCAAAGCTTGTTTTTTTGATTGTCGGTGAAAATATTGATTTTTGATATCGTTCACCTTATATCATGAATATCTTTTTACATTAATGTTATGGTGTATTTCGTACCATTTATTATTATGGTTTATAGCAAAAATACCCAGCAAAATCCCCTGATTTTATCAAGTTTCCCAGATTCTGAAAACAGGAACCTGAGACTTAGATTTTCAATTTTTCGGGCTTTATTTCACAGCATCGCCACAATACAGATTATGCTCAAATCAACATGTTCACCAAGTTTAAAAGTTTTAGTTCAAATAATGTTGAAGATTTGAATGACCTAAAATGAAAGTTTGTCTTAATAATCAGTCAAAACTGCCGAATATAGAACGAAGAATACGAAATGAGAGACCATATGAAAATGGTTTTCCAGGCATGTACAAAAATTCCCTGACTTTTCCAGGTCGCTATGTTAATGTATGTACCATGTTTATTTATTTGTATAGTTTGTGAATTTAAGAGGAATATTTACATGAATATGTTAATGCTATACAATATTATAAGTAGTATGGGAGTGTGACTTCTACTTCACCCCCCGTGACCTTGACCGTTTTTTTTGATGACTCACCCCCCCGGTGACCTTAATGGCTCATTTCTAAAAATATATATGATTCACACCCCCAGTGACCTTGATGACTCATTTCTAAAAATAGATATGACTCACCCACCCG
>JAUZND010031658.1:0-22826 GCA_034780555.1 Coelogynopora nodosa
CAGACGTCGAGGTAAACCTTGCAGACGTCGAGGTAAACCTTGCAGACGTCGAGGTAAACCTTGCAGACGTCGAGGTATTGAAATAAAGGGCTGATTTCTCGTCATGTAAGTTCATCACCATTATTTAACCCAAATGGACCAACTTTATATACTTCATTATATTGTCTGGAGCAGCCGCGACGAGTATCATTACTTAGAGTACTATATATATAGCTGTGTTGCTCGTTGTGTAGTAGCTTTGGTGTTCAGCAGCTTTGCTATATTATATTGTGGCATCTAGGCGCGCACTTGTTTGCTGACTCCCTGAAGAATTTACGATAGATTATAGCCTATTCTAGCAAGTTCATTTGCAGGGGTGCCTTGACACTCAACGCACATGCGCGCGAGCATCAGAAAGTGTTTTTTTTGCATAACTTTTCTTGTATACTACTGAAGGACTATGGCCTATATACTACATCTTATTCTCCACGGCTATAGTTGTAGATTTGCAATTAATTTATTTAAGTTGGACAGCTATTGCCTTTGGCTGTATATATATATTCTGCGTATATTATATATTTTGAGAAAATGTATATTATATCATAATATTATATGAGATGTATACAATGTAGATAGATTTTTAGAGAATGTTAACTATCTTTGGTCGACTGATTTAATATACTGTCCTGCTAAATGATAATATGGTGCGTATATAATTATATATGGACGAACTCTGTTGTTGGAAAATATGTCTATCGTTCTAAATGCGTCCTTTATTTTTTTAATGTTTAATTATATACAGACTTCAGAGCATTTTTCATTTTTATAATAATCCTTATAAAACAACAAAAGTATTATTTTACAAAAGTATGCAATACATATAATAGGTCGCTTCCTTAGTGTATTATTAACTTTAAATAAATAAATATATATACATGCATGCATTGAAAAAGGTATCATTTTAGTGTTATAGATGTCGTATGAAATTCCTTTCGAGACGGGTGAATTGCTACATTCTTTTTATAGTCTCTTGTATATATTATGTTCTGTGTAGTTTAATACAGATGAAAACTTAGACTTTCAGTTTTTATCAGTAGTGCCAATCGTTCCGAGACAAAGACTAATTGATCTCATATTTCAATATCATTGATTTCAAAAAGTTAGGAATTTTATAATTTTTGGAAATATTTCGTAGATATTTGTACAACAAGCATATCATTTATTTCAATTCAATTATACTTTATAACAGAAAGAATATAAGGCGATATAATTCTTTAAACGCTCACTCGAAGAGTGATTTCTCCTATTCATAAAACTAAAACATAACCCATGTAGATATATTTATATTATCAAATTGACATTAGCTTTTAGAAGTTTAAATCGCACGCAAAATTCAAGGCTAGTTTTTTTTATTACAAATTTCAAAGGAGAAAAAACAGAGGTTAAACTTTAGCCCCTTTCTTGACAAATATATGGCAATGTATCTGGTTCCTACGTGTTTATTTAATAAAGCCAACTACCTTATTTGCCGAAAAAACAAGCCATATGTCTTCAGATATTCTACTGCACGCTCTGTATATAGTGCTCAAAGGCTTGATTGAAATTGTCACATCTCTTTTGTTTGTTGTTTAATTGAACATACATATATAATACGGTAATTAGCATCCGAAGATTGCCACACCACGCGATGTCATTTCAGAACATCGTTAAAGGGGGGGGGGGGCAGCAAAAGGAACTTTAACAAACGAGACTACCTACTATATAATTATCTATGTATGGTGCTAGAGAACGCAGATTTTTAAATTAGGGATAACTCGAGCATATCGAGAGTAGCGGCGCATTCGTGTTACAGCCTCTTTGATGGCACGCGATGTATATTTTGGAATTATTGGAAACTGCAGCGCAGCATAGTACAGGGACACTGTATCACCTATTTTTACCTGACGAATACTACATTATAAATGTATATATATATAATACTATGTAAATAGCATCAGATTCGGATTCACCAGATTCGCACAAAAAACGTGTTTCTTTTACGAAGTCGTAATAAGAGAATAAACAAACAAATAAAATGTATATTAACATGTTATACTAAAAAAAATTAGACTATCGCAACAAACTACTTATTTTGTAATTGTAGTAGTATGAAACATTGAAAAACGAGACAAATATATAAAAACTTTACCAAATAAAAAGATTCAAATATAAAGATCTAGAAGTACATTCATCGGATGTTTAAAATGTATAAACTATATTGTATGATCAATATCGACTCAAATATACCATTTATATTACTTCTTTACATATACAATTAAGTAGTATAGATGGTCTATTTGAGTCAATATTGATAGTATAATGTAGTTGTTAAATTTTTAAAACCAGATAACATTTTCTCCTAATATTTTATGTTGAATCTGGTACTGGAAATAAATATAGTGTACCAATTTGGCTATATACTACTTATGTGTAAACTAGTAGTATAAATGATCTATTTGGGTTAATATTGATAATATAAAATAGTTTATACATTTTAAACATCCGATGAATCTGCTTCTAGAGCTTTATATTTGAATCTTTTTATTTGGTAAAGTTTATATATTTGTCGCGTTTTTCATCGTTTCATACTACTATAATTACAAAATAAGTAGTATTTTGTCATAGTCTGCTTTTTTATAGCATTACATGTTAATACCTATACATTTTATTTGTTTATTTATTCTCTTATTATGACTTCATAAAGAAATAAGTATTTTTTCGAATCCGGCGAATCTGATGCCATTTACATCACGGTGTATATCACTAGTATTGTGTAATAGAAGCCGACAATAAATAAGATGACGTAATTATTAAAATGAAAACATGTGAATAAAACGAAAATTTCGATACAAACTTTCTTATTCAATCCAAATTAACAAATCCTATAAAAAATATATATATATATAATTTAAACAGATAGAGCTAACAAATTATTTAAATAAGCATTTATTATACTGCGCTGTCGATAAAATGTGAATATGTAAAAATCAATTAAATTTTGATTTCATTGAATGGATTTGTTGGTTCCATTGATTTTTACAAATTAATTTATTATCGACGGATTGATTTTTTACCTTTTTAATTCATATATCTATGGAATTGATGCAGTTGTATATTGAAATGACTCTTCAGTATATAATTGCAATATGATTTTCATTTTATACATATATTTCTATATATATATGTATAAATATATATTTATATGTCTATCTATATCTATCTCTATATATAATGAAAGCAGATCTGAATCCGTGAAATATTTTTCGATTAATTAAAGTTTTCTATTTTGTTTATAAATTAACTGCTAATTGAATATATGATATACATTAAGTCAAAAGTTAACTCACATTTCTTTGTCAATATCATACTTAATATCATACTTAATGTATATTAAATTTGATAGCAATCATATATTTGGTATATGAAGAAGAATGCTTTAAAGTTCCTTTACATTATAAAATATCAATTCAATAATAAATCAAATCGGAAGAATTACTTTTATGGAGTTCTAGATGCGTTAATCTAGTCTTAATCCATCTTTAAGTCGGTTTGAATAAGCTTCAGTTTCATTTGAACCAAAACATTTTCGTTAATTGCCTTTAATCGATGTTAGCGTTTATAAAATAAACTTATTCAATTAACGGTTGCTTGTTTATTGTTATGCTGCCTCTAACAATATCTGACACGTTTGAAAAAGGTTTACTTTGTCTAAATATATTCTAATATGTTCTATATAGAATATTCTAATATTCTAATATGTTCTAATAACATTCTTACCACGAAGAAACCAAGTTAAAAACCTTTTTCAATATTTATTTTCACAATTGTCTTATAGTTTTCTTTCTGTAAATTTAATAAATATGTCTGTGAAAGTCACTATAATAGACAAATGATGTCATTGAATTTCGACTTGATAGTTTTATCAAAGCTGGTTAAATCCTTTTTTTCTTATTACCTTTAATACGCTGCATATTGTATATTTGTATACATATATATGAATATGTGTGTGTATATATATATATATATATAGAGAGAGAGAGAGCAAAAGATTGAGCGAGGGAAAGATCCCTTTATGTCTGACTTTTTGTCTTTGTGACTTTTTAATTGAAACCTAGGGGGAGATAGATATAGTGTGAATTCAAGCCACCGATTTTAACAAAAAAGTTGTTCGACTGGATTTACTAGAAACGATTATACAAGATTATCTCTTTTCCCTCACTGAACTCATCTTCTATCTTTCAGTTCTAACTTGCACCTATATAATTATAGTTTGTCACCAAATAAATGTCAAATATTTAAAAAGAATATATCACTCTCGAAAACATTTATTAGAAACAAAAATTCTTTCTCTTTAGTCATGTGGTATATATATGCATATTTTATTTTATTATATTACATATTGTATTTTCAATTTCATGTCGTTTTCTTTTCTACAAAAATATACAAATACAACAAACAATTATTTCTTTTAAAAGGGGAAGGGGGGGACTATTTATAACCTTTCTTGCGGTGGGGGGGTACTCGATATTGTTTCTCGGTGTTGGCCTTGACTTTTTTATTGCTACTCGTTAGGAAACTGTTCCAGTATATAATACTATTCCACCGTTGTGTGGTATACATAATATTATATAAAGGGGTCGGTTGAGGCGGGAACTTTTCAGCGACCATTTATTTCAAATTTATCGACCGTGCAAGAACTACCGCGTCAGCTTGATTGCGTTTCTAATTAATTGCTGACTTTGATATGTTGTAATTGTATTCCTCAGGATATTTCTTTTAACTATTATAGTATATATATATATATTTTGTAAAAGAAAATTCTGTAACGTATTGATTAAAGGGAATTAACGCCGTAACCGATATAAAATCACACGTTTCAATTTTATGGTTTGAATGGACATTTTGATTCTTTGTGAAGTTCATGTATCATTATATTTCTATATGTAGAGCGATGGATGTATTTCTTGGATATTTCTCATCGACATGATAACTATAATACATCATTTCAGTTCACCAAAAATGATCGAGCCTTATTTTTAACCGTTCATCTACATTAATTTGAGAACTCGAATAATGAAAAGCTGAACAACTTTTCAGCTCTCTCCTCCTCCTCCTCCTTATATCATAATTCCAACACGACAAATTATTCTTGTCTCTGTCTCTGTTTTAATTTGCCTATTATTTTTTGTTGTTGTTTTATTCCGTTTTTTCGTCCCATATAGTAGTAGTAACACTTTTACACAATTCGACCTATATGCATCCATGCAAAGCAGACTGAACGAACTAAAGTCAACTGCAGGTAACATTCGTCGTGAAACTATCGAATTTACAGCTGCTATCAATTATTTCTGGTTTTAATCTCAGTTTCATTATACTCAGCCCACTTATATATAGGTATATATAGACATGTATGTATAGACGTCCGGCCCGCCGGGGGCCTTGCAGAAGTACGTCTGAGAGCTTTGAGGAACTTTATTCGTTATTCTTAAAAACACTATACAAATATAGTCTGTTGTAATTTTATTATTTTTATTATTATTGTAAGATATAAATTCGTAAAATATACATTAGTTAATGTACACACGCAGAACAATTAATGACGTGTACTTTCCAAAGTATTGATTTATATCTTTCTTTAACGCCTCTATTATAACTAGACTGCTATGTCCGATTCTGAAGTATTCTTCTTCTATTTTTCGGAAACCTTATAGCGACTATAGCGATTTTCTCTCTCTCTCTCTCTGTATATATACTTGATATGGGCGCTCGTTTTCCTCCTATAAGGGACAGTTTCTTATAAACAGCAGTAGTAGTAGTAGTGGTGTACTTGAATCTGCCGCTGTTCCCGAGGGTCCAAGACAGCTCAAGAACATTTCAATGGGACAGCCAGGACCGGAAACAGTGTGTTTTAATTTATTACCCATTGTTTCGTCTCGGTTTTGCGAGTATTATTCAGGAGGCACTTAAATAATCTCGATTGGTTGTGTTAAACAAGATATAGATAATTTCGGTTCTTCATTAAATAGTCGTCTGAATTAATGAGAAAAAATTCCCAGTTTATGAAACTATAAACAGTGGATACTGTTTGTATCAAGGAGTTGTTTTCTATATTATCCACCCGTGGAAGTTTTTCTTGGCGTGTTTTTGTCGCTACCATTATCAATCGACGAGGTATACATATAGGTATAAGGAGGTTTAAAATTGGAAGAAAGTTATCTCTGTATGGAATATTTTAATGTTCGACACAGTTTGGTACTGTTGTACTATACAAAGGTTCATTTTGATCAGATTATGAAAGATTTAGTAAGTCGAAGTATTTTATTTACTAAAACACAGCTGTCTGCCAGGGAGAGATATGTATATAGAACACTGCTGGGATTCGAACCTGCTACCTCCACACTTAATCACCAGCGCCTTAACCGACTGGTCTATCTTAACCCCTAATAGATATTAAGCCCATCTCTCTCTCTCATGTCCTAAAATCGTTTCATTTATGCCTCGGGAGGTTTAAAACACACCTCAATCTATATAGCATCAAACACATCTTATTGTCAAACACGTCTAATTTACGTCCCAAAAACGTCTCATTTAAGTTTAAAATAAATCTAATTTTCATGTCAAAAACATATAATTTTACGTCTATAGTATATCTAATTTATGTCTAAAATATATTTAATTGTCTCAAGTAAGTCTAATTTTCGTCCCAAACACGTCTAATTACGCCTCAAACACACCATATTTTCGTTTGAAACATTTATTATTAACTTTCTTAAGAACGTCTAATATATACGTCTAATTAAGGAAATAATGTTTTAATATCACAAATTCATCGCGGTTTTTGGACATTGAACAGAATTTATATTTTCTATACCGGCGGCATAAATTAATTTTAGTAGTGCAACATTAAATTTTAGCAATACTTCTGTTTTAAATATATGCACATGTAGAGCTATTTTTAAGCATATACTTAGTAAATAAAACAAGATCCTCCTAATGTGATTTTTGAAGTGGTTACACACGCAAGCTTAAAGGTAGCCTACCGTTATAAATTGTTGAGATTTAAAACAAAATCATTAAAATTTCATACATAAAAGATAAGTATAGCCTGACGTCGTCTATACTTTTACTGACGTCTCGCCAGAAATTAATATTTTAATTTTTTTGTCAGACAATTTTTCCGCGCGCCAAAGTTCACACCTTCACGCCGAAATTGTAGAGAGAAGCCAACATTATTGTATTATTATTGTATACTATAATTATAACTACAACACCCCCCTCCCGCATCCTTTGGGCGGCAAAAACCACAACAGTTCTCGATCTGGAACAGTCTTGCACGGCATAATATATAGAAGAACAGGGAGGGAGCTTTCCACCCTTTCTCTGACTGTGCTTCATTGTTTTTCTCTGACGTTGATCAGTTGTGAAGTTGAATCACCGGTTGATCCGTCAAATATCCCCGACGACTCTCTTGACGGTATAGAAGTGAGGTGCAGGAGGAGGAGGAGGAAGAGGAGGAGGTACTTTTCAGCTGTCAGCTTGTCACGCAAACCGGCTAGATAGAGTCTGTTAGGTTCCCAAGTTTGAGGTGCCAAGCTAGACAGATGAGAGGTGTTAAATCGTTGAGGGATCGCGCGTAGAGAGCTCCCCGACTTCTCCTGAATTCCTTCAGATCTTTTGAGAACGTTGTCCCCATTCATCCTTCAGCCATCTTCCTCCAGGCTCCCCCCCCCTTCCCCGTTTTTTTATTTGGACGCATTCTTTCTAAATATTCTTACACCGGATTTGGATCTTTAAATTTGCACTCATCCTCATCCATCCAGGCAGCGTTGAGCGAAGCTGTCGTGATTTTCATTCTTATAACACTCCATTTAGAATGTTGGCGTTTGGGTGGTTTATAGGTAACCCTATGGTCTATAGAATAACCTTTTAACTTTGAGGGATTGGTGAATAGTACCTTTTTTCAGTTCTGTGTTATACTGCATGCAGTATGAAGAATTCGAAAATGGAGAAACTTTTGGTGTTGTTTGGGGAGTCAGTGAGTGAATAGTTCTTTCATTCATTTGAAGGTTAGTAAGTCACTGTTGAACTGTTTTAATCCTTGGTTTTAAAGTTTAATAAATTTGAATGTTTAGCGATTTCCTTTGCTGTGCAACGATTTTGATCAATTGATACATGAATGATCTCTTTTATCTGCTTAACCTTGACATTTCAAATATTGTAGTCATTGAAATATTAAGTATTTAACTTTGTAGAGATTTTAGTATAATACGATTTTGACTTTGTTTAACTTTTGTTTTCTAGGGATTTAAATTGTTCTATCAAAAATTCGATATTAACTGGTGTCAACTTAAATAAATCTTAGCTTATAGTAGATTTATAAGTTTTGGAAAACGGTGGTAAGTTGTGGCAACCGTATATATGTGTCCGAAAAGAAATGCTTCCTTTTGGCATCATGAAGTAACACATTGACATACTGTGTACATAATTAACAAATATACCGGAATCGATTGCAAAAAGGGCAAATTTCGTCGTTTTTTACCCTTATATGACCTTCCAACTGCCATAGTCAGCTATGCAAATAATAAAACCAAAACTAATATCATGACTAAAGTTTGTCATGATATTCAATTTAATTTTTTCCATTTACTAGTAGAAGAAAGGATAATGTTTGTTACTACAAAAAAAGATTTCGTTGTAAACAATTGTACTTCGTAAAAGCGGAAAATTTATAATAAATGTGCAAACATAGCAGAAGGTATAAATATATAACTTCACAAATTGGTTATAGTTATAAATCCATACCACCCGGACGGTTAAAAAATCAAAACAAATTACTATTAACATAAACATTGAATATTAAATATTATGCAATTAATAACTAGCTATCGCTAATTTTTGTTGAACAATTTATTCGATTTTCAATATTTATTATTATTTCTATGGAATCATTTTCGATATTTTTATAATTGAGTATCATCATAAATGTTAATCTCTTCATTATGGGAGCATTCGAACAGACAAAGTGGGTCAAGGTTAAATTGGAAGAATTCTTGAAGATATATTTAAATTTGAAATCTGTTGTTCTTCTTTCTTTTGGTCAGTAACTTATTTTCTTTCTTTTTTGATCGTTTTTCTTTAATTTGTTTTGCCTTTAGCAATTCTCTGTTATTTTGACTATTTAAATTAAATATCTGTGCCAATGATTGAAAGATGAAGGTGTTTTTCCATCCTTATTTGTAATTAATATCTTTATTTTCTTGTAATATAATAGAGGGCGATGTCGGTCATTGTAAAATATTAATGAAATTTTTAAAAAAAGTATTGATTCAACTTTAATTCTCTTTTAACACTTATTTTTCTTTTTGATGTCTAAAGTCTGATTTTATTTATAACACTTTTTAGGTGTTGTAGTATGAGCAATTGCAGAGTTTTAATATATATATATTTCATATTTTTCACATATAAACCACACTGCGACGCTGTACATCTTAAACTTAATCACATATTTATAACGAAATTAAAGATACAAACATATACCACACGGTACTTTTTGCTACACCTAATTTTAATTGCGCAGGCTATATGTGAAATCTGTTGAAAGAAAATTAAATATAATATATTCATTCCAAGCAAGTGTTGATGACCCACTTATTCATGACCTACTTATTCATGACCCACTTATTCATGACCTACTTATTGATGACCCACTTATTGTGATCGTATACATCTTGAACAGGTGAATGAAATGGAGAAGTTCGAGATAGCCTACATACTAAAAGAGGTTTTGTACAGGGAGAACCATTTCAAATGAAATAGCAAGAACCGAACCTTGATAAACTTCTGTTTAACTTCATTTGAGAAGAGGATAAACTGATGTCCGATGATCAACGTTAGGATTCACCTGAAAATATATAATAGTTCCAAGAGAGAAAGTGTTGCATAAAGTAATAAAATGAGGAAAAAGACAACAAATAACAATAAAGGCAGCCTTTAAAGGTTAAAATAAGGTCTGATGAATGAACCAGTGTAGTAACATATATATATATATATTATATTGTTGTGATCGGAGTAAGTCTAACGTCGTCATTTATCCCAAAGGCAGAAGCGGCACCTGCAAAATCTGACTGAAATTGCGCAAATAAGCAGGATAACCAACCCTTTCAATTTCTGGCTGTCCGTCAGTGAAGAGGAGAGAATGCTTTCCAGTTTATGAAAGAATACGCGAACCCTAGATGCACCCATGGGATGCAGGAAATTAACAACAAAAATGACATGAAAGATAATTTATAAGTAAATATTTATATATATAGAAGGGCAAAAAACACCCTAAATGTACAATTAACACAGGCTCAATGTTATTAAAAACTTCGAAATCGTTGGGAATTCTATAATGGCTTGACAGCTGATTGAAAGATCAAAAGTAGCCATCCATACAGGGATTAATCTTCGCATAACATAGATTTTTAACTTTATACTATACAATACATTCATACAAATATATATTCAAAATGCCTTGACTTTTGATCAATGTTAATTAAATCTGTTTTTGTTGTTTTTAGTTACTTTTAACAAATAAAAATGTAAATTTTTTATATGAATAATAAATTAATCTTCATTGAGTTATGGTCACCTAGCTATATATATGCGGTATTATTCCTCGTGATTTTTATCGCATTACCAAATAACTATAATTCATTACGCCGAAATGTATCTTTAAATATATATATATATAACTCTATCTCTCTTCTTTATATTTCATCGAACGGTTAAAAACAGTTGACATATGATCATAATCGACATTTCATTTGTGTATCTTAATAACCATCAGGCTTTAAAGTATAGATATATATATATATGTAATAGACTTCGTCTCTCCCTTCTTTCTCACCATTCAAGTCCTTTTTTACATTTCTTTCTCTTCATTCCCTCATGTCTCAAATCACACACACACATATATTTCTATTTTTCTCTTCTCCCTCTAACATCTCTGCTCTCCCTCTTCTCTTCTCCCTCTCTAACTCCTCCTCCTCACTTTCTTTCTCATCTCTCAGATATCTCTCCACTTACATCTTTCTATTCTCTTTCTTTCATAAATTCTCTCCTCTGTTTGTTTTATTCCCCCCTCTCTCTCTCTCTCTCTAGCAGCCCCAAAAGGCTTTCCGTCGTTCCTGAACAAGTTTGCAGTAATCGTTGGCAAGTTGGATTCTCTCACTTTGTCAGCATAATTCCTTAATTTAGCTCACTATATCATAATGTATATATATCAGTTATGTCACATGTATCCGGTTTTAATACTTTACTTTCCCTGTGTTTTGCTTGCACGTCAACCGTGTTTTAGGGTGTCCTCAAACGGTGTCATTCACGCATATCCGGCATTTTTATTAATCCTAATTTTTTTCACACAGTGTTTATCACACCATCTAATATAGTAGTCTCTTCACAACTCTTCTCTCTCTCTCTCGCTCTCAATTCTCTCTCTCTCTCTCTCCAGCGACCCCCGAAGGCTACCCGGGCTTTGTCAACCAGTTCTCGGTGATCGTAGGCAAGAACAACGCCGAGGTAGAGCTCGAGTGTCGGGCCAAGGGCTCCCCCGTGCCTACCATCTCCTGGCTCAAGGACGCTCTACCAGTGGACCTCACCAATCCCCGTCTGGACCTGCTAGGTCAGTTTTTGTTTGTTTGTTGGGTTACATGGATTTTGTTGTTGTTGTTGTCATGGCCGTTTATTTTTGTTTTATTTATTTTATTGACATCAATCAGTCAGTTGTGTACTGTGGAAGGTCACCATTTCTGCTGGTGACTCACTAGAGACCATCAATCCGAGAAAACCGTGACAATGGAGCAAATAAGAATGTCTCCCAATATCGATTTTTTTGTTTATATGGAAATCAATGCAACAATGCCAGCCAATCACAGATAAGCATTTTATGGAAAAAATGAGTAATAACTGGTCAGCGAGCGCATAGAAATATAAGAAAGCTAGAATTGACCATATATATCGATTTTTAGTATATCTACTTATACGTAAATATCCAATATGTGCCTCGCAGCGATTGTGAGAAAGATGAGTCGTACTGTGCTTTGCGAGGCAAAAGTAACCTTTGCGCACAGCCTAAATAGGCATACTTCAAAGCTATTTTTAACAATGAAAAGATTATCAGATTAAATGTTATTTTGCACCATTGAAGTCGTAGTAAAGAGAAAATTAATTACATTAAGTTTCAGCATAATTAGCCTATTTAGGATGCGCAGAACTGCTAAAATAATTTTCTAGCCTCATCGTTTTCGTAACCATCGTATATAACAGGATTATCTTAGATTGTGCATCTAGGAGAGAGAGAGAGAAAGTAATCCATGATCTCTAGATTTGACATTCAATGAGAGAGTATGTCATGTTTTCACCGAGCGTATACAAATATACAAAATATAATATAATCAAATCAAATATTTAGAAATCAGACGGATGATAGTTGAACCAATTTTATGTTATGTTAATTATGTTAAACATTCATCATTTAAATGTTGTTATAAATAAACGTTCTATGTATTTAGATTTACATTCTTATCTTTCTATTGTTATAAATTACTTTTTCCAGTTGTTAATTTATTACATAGTAAAGTAAAATTATATTTTTTTAAATTTGGATTTCTTTTATTTAAAAATATTTGTAGTCATATATTTCTATAATTAGACTGTTTTTTAACTTCATTATTCGTGGGTTAGTAGTTTGTTTCTTGCATTTTAACATCATTAACTTCTGATGAATATCTTTTCTTTTGTATTTGTATGTTTGTTTAGCTATTTTTGTGTATATTTCATTTATCTGAATATCCCCAATTATATAGATAAGATTTTTGTTTATTTTGTAGTTTAATTTGAATCGACTTATTTTTTACTGTCGACAAAGGTTCTCACATCTTCAAGATATCGTGAACGCCTACACGACTAGACCCTTTTTTAGCTCCAAAAAATTCTAGAAAAGTAGTTTCGTTGAGAGATATTTAAAAAACATACAAACTTTTTACCACATTTCTGAATATATACGTGCAATAGCTAGTTTTTTATTTATTTGCCAAGAAAAAATAGGAATAACATAATAGATAGACTGTCAATTTGAGTATATAATGTAAGTTTTTATTGAAACGTTCTAAACATATTTCAATATAGTTTAAACATAAATAGAATATTTACAGATGTGTTGTAATGTTTTGTCTTAATTATAAATATATATAGTCTAGACTGCTTTCAATAATATGTATTTATTTATACAATATATCAATAAAACAATAAAAACTAAATAATTCCAACAAGATTAAACATTTTTTGAATGTGTAAATGCGTAATACTTTGGAGACATTTTATTTAAAATTTATCTGTCTTGCTAATTGTAAATATAATGTGAGTAACAATAGGCAGACATTGAGGGGGCACTTAATATATATACTACGTGGGATATAATGATTAAAAACAAAGCGAAACTTCGGCTTATAATATTATTTATAATATCTCTCTCTCTCTCTCTCCCACTCCCACTTCCACACTCGCCCTCTCAAGGGAAAGAGGATTTTGTGGGTAAAAGGGTCACCTACCCGTGTCTAAAGCGCGAAAATTAAGCGAAGTTATTTGAAATGATTGAAACAGTTTTGGACGGTAAAATAAAATTACTCAAAATACGATAAACATGTATAAGCTATAACTGCTTATAGAACAATTAATGAAGACTGAAGCAGTGTCATTGTAGGTGTCAATAAATGGAAAGTCTATTAATATTTTGTTTGTAGTTTTATCGGCAATTTTTTTTAACCACTTATTCTAATTTAATTTTAATGGTTTAAAGCGTTTTCGGTTTAACGGTGATTATACTATACTATTGATTTAACTGTGAAATCGTATTGTTTGCAGGATAGTACAATATATGCCGTTTCAATTAATATTATCGAATAATTGTGGTCAATACTATTATTTGTACAATAGGAGTAGTAGGGAAGGATACCCTCTGTCAATACCAGTTGACCTATTGACGTATCGGAAAATTCTGCTGTATACTGTGCAGTACCTCATGTGATGGCTATACTTTCCTATACCAGATATATATGTCCCCAATTTCAAGTATACATTATGCTTTATATTATAAATACACTGATGGTGAGGCTAGACTTTTTGTTCGCATTCTGAACTACAAAACTTTACGTCAGGTTCCATTTTTATTGCTCAAAAACCTAATTTATTGATGGACAATGGGGGGAAAAGAAAGGGACGGCGTGTGTGTGCTTTAATTGTTATCTTTCAGCCATCTATATATTTCAAGTTGAACTCAATACTCAACAGGTTTTTTATGACTTTGAAAAGTAATATGAGTTGTGACGAGAGAAGGTGGACTTCATACCTGGTTGTTATGGCCTTAAATGGAATAATAATGCAAATACTATGTGTGTTATACTGACTCTATATACACCAGCCATCCTAAAATGATTGAAAGTTCCTTTGGAGTTAAAATCGATTTATTGTTATTCTCACTCAATGTGGAGTAACTTTTTATTAATATTGTCTGTCAAAACATAGTATCGTATCATTGTTCTCTGTTTTAGGTGTTATGTTTAAATCTACTTAAAGGCGGGTCTATATCAATGTTTAAGTCAATCTTTTTGTTCTATTTTCTTAGAATTGTGTAGGCTAAACTGTCTAGATTATTGTTGTTCCCCTTGACCTCTAAGGTGAATCTATTAATTGTACCGATAATTAATTTTATATGATAATGACTAACTGCCCATAAAAAGTATAGCCTGTTATTAACGATTCTTTGCCTGTCGTCGTGTTCGTTGTACACTGCACTTGACTTACATATTATCACGTCATGTTTCTAATCAATGCGCCCATGGTTCTGAAAACCAAAATGTCGTTGACTTTTAAAGTACATATCGCTTTTCAATACATTTTGTATATATATTTGCTCTCGAATCCACCTACCTACCTTTGTATACGCACACAGGGAATGCATTATAATCAGTTTGTTTTTAATTAAATTATAATAAATACTATACGATATATTCTAGTACCGTAATATACGATTGTAAGGACCTCTGTATATTAATAATATCGCGTGATGACTCTAAATGGTAACAATTGTTTGTTTATATCTGTCAATTATATGTATATATATATACTGTTGTAAGGATGTCAATCTAAATAGTGTGTCTGTCATATATGATGATAATACCTATATAATATGGGATCATTTGATTGCTAATGAGGATAAAAGCCCTGTGGTATTCGAGGTGATGGACTGCAGCGTTCATATTCTCATCTGTGTAGCCTTTTCCCCTGAGAGTCAAAACAGTAACTTAATTACAGTCTATAGTGCTCCCTACAAATTAGCTGCTTAACATTGTCTATATATATATATATAAGAGCATAGGTGTGTATGTGTGTGTGTGTATGCAGTTGCCTTTATCGGTGTATTGATTGTATTTGTTCTGTGGAATGTTTGATCAAAATGGACGACCCATAGGCCTATTACATATATGTATTAGCAAGTCAAGACATAATATAGCTAGATACTGATTTTTAATGCTCCCATTTTGCGAGAAATTTGGCCTAAAATTGAAATAATTAAAGTTTAATATTCTACTTTTGTTGTTCTCGCCTTTCAGCAAGTATATATTTAGTATACCATAGTTAAACTGATAAGCTTTTTTGGAAATGTCTTGATGTTGTAACCGAGTAAATTGTATTTGCTATGTGTTGAATGATAACATCCCGTTTTGATTTTTAATTAGATTAGTAATAGTCTTATCCTGGCTCTTTAGCATATTGATACTATATAGTATGTTTTTTATACCACATTTTGGATACGACATTTTTTCTATTATTATATATAACAGTTTTTTTTTATTGTTTGTTTGTTATTTCAAGAACATTTACACCCTTTTAAACCTTTCCGCTGAAGTATAATTTATTATCTTTGGTTCATTAAGTTTTCTTTGGTCTACTATCCTTATATAGTAGTCATATATAGGGTACGTCATATATATACTGATCCTAATCGTTCAAATCTGTTTACCCCATTTTGGCCGACGATATGTTTGTGTATTATATACATTCTGTTATCCATCATTATACAACAACTCTTGTGAACCTTAATGAACCTTTATGGTAGCCCATTCACATTCTTTTCCTATATCTATACAATTGAGTTATCCAGTTTTGGGACTAGAAACTATAAATATAGGCCTATACGACTTATATTTTGGTCCATATAATCTCTGGAGGAAGAATTTTACATTGAGAAACTTGGCCTTCTGGTTGGTTATAAGTACAGTTTACATCCATTCTGAACAACCGCGGTTGCGTGTATAATCTGTTTAATCGGTATTGATTGTTTCTGCCAAGAGAAATTGGTTCATCTTGTCTGCGGGTTTATTATATAGTATACGACATGGAATTATTGTTCTTGCGCACGAGAAACCATATTAAAATGTTGATGTAATTAATTATTTTATAAGATCATCAGAAATTGACTTAAATCCTACATAGTGTTGAACTGGTTTAGACTATGCGGGAAGAGGTTATTGCGTCACATACAAATCTGCACCATGATGCACTTTTCAATATGTTTGGTATAGACTTAGTGGTGCAGGCGGTGTCAGTATAAATTCGAGGTGACTTTTGACTGAATAAAAATAATAATAATATATTGGCTTGTGGCTATTTTTGTAGTATTTAAATGAGCAGAGGTCACTATTATTAGATATTTAGATATCAGATGACGACAGCACTGCAGTGCGTGATCACCCAATGACACCGTGAATAAATTGAAGGAAAGTACCTAATTACCACGCATCCTCCACCTCATAAAACCCCTTGATTTCATTACATTGTACATTTTATGGCGCGCGCACAATCCGAAAATAGCCCCCCCGACCACGTGAAAGGCCCAAAAAAGAATAGAATATATCACAAAAAAACATTACTCCCTCAACGGTAGTGAACGTATACTTTTCATACGTTGAGCCGCGACAGAGTTATTACAACTGAGTGTCCCATAGAGTCAGTGTATATTATTATGCATTACTCCGTTGTGCAGGGTGTGCAGCGAGCGCCTTCTCTGCATAATGCATAGCGCGCTCCAGTATAGTATAGTAGACTCGACTCTTGTACCGCGTTAGGAGAGATGCCATTAATAAGTCAAAGGAGCTACTAGTGCACTGTGTATATGTACATATAGCGACGGCGAGTTCAATATTGCATAAGACGTCAGAGTCTGCAAGCAGTGTAATACCTTTAGCTATCATCCTCCCCCCCCCCCCCCCCCCCCCCCCCCCCTCAACGTAAGAGATAGCCCCCACAGCTGGTTGGTCGTCGAGGGGGGGGGGGCTATAAATCACCCTGGAACGATAAATCACTTGAGTAAGGACAGGTCAACCGTTGGAAGGCCTGTCTTATCGGTTATGTTTTATTCACTGCAGTGTGCGCAATGAGAAATGTCTTCACATTATTTACTCAATTGGCCTGCGTGTCGCGCAGGAGGGAATGGCGAAGCTCTCGCTGTTGTTTTTTGACACATCATCATATTTAAACAAAGATTATTGATGACGCTTGGTGTATAGAAATGACATCCTCAAAATGTGAAATCTCTTGTCGTGTGATTTTGGCAATAAAAATTCCTCTCAATTGTGTTTATATATATGTATATACAGTATAAATAATCTTGTTTCTGAGCTTGATGACTATACACACCCTCTGAGGATTGGTGATACTGTTCAATTATTTACAGCCGGAGATGACATTGTTGAGCAGAAGTATTTCGAACATTGGCTCATTATAATAAATTGTGATGTAGACAGGCCTATTTTTCACCTTTTCGCTCCTAAAGAATTGTTTCTGAGATTTACATTTAAGCGTATTTTAATTGTAAAAATAAGATATGGCATATAATAGGCATTTCGTTTTGCAATGTATACATTTTGTCATTTTGAAATATTCTTTTCTATTGTAAGTTACATTTTTGTATGTAATCGTAATTGCAAAAAAATATATTCTTTCAAGTTTATTTAATTATCACTATTTAGTAATTTTATATGAATAAAACAAAATGCTTGAAAATGCAATGTTTAACATTGTTTAAAATGTTATTTATTCAATATTATTAAATCCTTGTTCATAACACATAATATATAAACATGGTTTGAAACTGATCTATGTAAACATGGTTTTAAACTGGTCTATGTAAACATGGTTTGAAACTGGTCTATGTAAACATGGTTTGGTTTGAAACTGGTCTATGTAAACATGGTTTGAAACTGGTCTATGTAAACATGGTTTGAAATTGGTCTATGTAAACATGGTTTGAAACTGGTCTATGTAAACATGGTTTGAAACTATTATATTGAAATTAAAGCATTTTCTACTTTATTAATAATCTACAATAATAATATTACATGTAAGTATTAAATTCACTTTTATAATGTTAATAGAAATGGAATAAATGTAATGTTAGAAAAACATTAAAATAGAGTTTAATATATTTATTTTATCTCTTCTTTCGAACAAACTTTCGAATAACTGAATGTCCACAACACAAGTTAGTTTCATTTTGATTGTCTATATAAATGCAATATAATATGAAGAGTTCAAATGCAAAATTACAATTTCTTAATATTTTTAAGCTATACATATAAACAAAATTAACTATAAAAATTAAAACATTTATATGAAAATAGATACACATACATCGTATTTCACAATTACGCCTACCTATACTGCACATTATATGTCATTTTGATATGCTATTGAACGGATGTAACGAGTTTTTATTAGTTAACGTTTGTAGTATTAGATTACCAATTATAAAGAATAAAAAGTTCTTTTCAGACCGGATGATTGTAACTTTTAGTATATGTAGTATACAGGTTACACTATGGCAAACAGAGTGTGTTTACAAGAAAAAATCAAAACATTTTCGTTCGAAAAGAAGGTGAACGACTGTATTGAGCGCAACTGTTCAGCTTTGATATCCATTATATATATAAAAACTTCAGGTAATAAAACAAATGTCATAAAATATAGAGTCGTATAATTAAATTGCCTAAGTATACACATAATTATGGATCGAAGTGGAAACCGTGAGTTATGTATAGACAAACGATTAACTCAAAACATAAAACAGTAACCTTTCTTTTATAGGCACTCAAACAAGTGCTGTGATAAGATATACAGACGGGTGTACAATATATACTGCAGAACAAATCACACCGCAATCCGCTATACATTAACTAACTTAATTTTAAAATCTCTTGTTGCATTTAAACAAAAAATATGGTCTGTATATTTACTACACGTTTTCAGGAAGACATTGATAGCTAGCCTATAGCTTAAGATATTAACAATAAATGTCACTTTGTATTTTTTTGGTGTAAATTGTGATAGTGCATTCTGATTGGCTGTGTATAAATTATGCTAATTACCTCCACATACATTCTGATTGGCTGTGTATAAATTATGCTAATTACCTCCACATGCATTCTGATTGGCTGTGTATAAATTATGCTAATTACCTATACAGTTCCTCCACATGTACGTAATTTTCGTTTTATAATTTCCATTAGTTGATATACCGATTTGTTTTTTGACATTTCCTGTTATTGTATATAATGTGTTTTTTGTGAATCTTTTATTTCTGCTATAACGATACTGTCAGTCGCCTTCAATTTCAATAAACGTCCAAAAATAGTGAGCTTTTCTTATTTCTAATTACATTAGAATGAAAAAAACTGTTATTTCGACTTTATGTGTATAAAATAGTTGTGTTATAGACTACCGTATCACATTTTGTCAACCAAATTTTCTTTTAATACTAATTAATATAAATGTATGTTATAACCTTACATATACAATTGATAGTATATTATTTAACAGAAATATGTTCGATCGGCAGTTAAATTTGTGAATAGTGTGTTTATAAAGAACTCATTGTTATAGTATATATAATGCTACACATTCGTTAATGAAAACTGAAATTCTATAATCTTATCTTTATTATATCTTATAAACGAGATCGCATGAATGGCTGAGTTTACATTTAAACCTAAATATATCCATGCAAGGTTTGCAGTTGTGTTTTTATTATTTTAATAAAACGTATTCGCAGAGGTTCATATCAACCCTATCAATTTACAAGCGATGTTTTGTTATTCACTGGTTGCAGTGTGTTTATTATTAAGCTTTCAGATTTAGTCATTATTTGTCAATATCTTTCCCCTAATTATGGCTATACTCCGGGAATAAAAGCCGGTTTGAACTAATTCAGCCATTTTATTTCAATAGTCATTATTTTGGCAACTGTAATATAGGTAGCCCCCCCCCTCCGTCCCAAAAATAACTGACATTGTTATTTATCCATTAATAAGTTTGTATTATTCCAACTTATTGCGTTTTTAAGGAACCCTATTTCCTGTCATAGTCTATTTTGACGATTATATTTTCTGAACTGCAGAAACCCACACAACACAGTATAAGGGGCTATTTATACGGACACACACGGCGGGCGGGTCACAGAACGCAGATCTACATATTATTGTAATGTGGACGAGCTGGGTTTTTGATAAGGTTGCCAAAGACAAAGGATTCAGGAGAAACACAATGAAATCGACGTTCTGACTCGCTCTTCATATAATATAGCGCCTGCGGAGAATCTGACAAAATTAATTATTTTTTCAAAATCAGTTCAGCCCCCCCCCCCACCCGCCCACTTATTATCCCCCATTTGATCTGTATATCGTGGGAGATTTGCGTCTACCTTTATTCTTGTGAAATGTTGGCTTTATATTGAAGAAGAGGCAGCAAACAGCAAACCTGCCGTGCCGGGGCAGTTTGAGAGATCACTCTGCGCAGGGAAGCTTTCATATATTGTATTATGAACCAAGGCAGGACGACTGCTTGCTTGCTTGCTATAGTTGTTGTTGTGTTTTTTTTTCTCGATAATGCTAGGTCAGTCGTGAAGAAGGATTCCTTTTTTTCAAACGAAAACATATTGATCTGGATGGCTGCTGCCCCAGTCATATGGGGTGTTTCCTATACAATTATTAGAGGCTATAATTGCGCCTATATTTTAATCAGAGGCTGCGTTTGAACATCTCCCCTGGTATTATTATACAGTCTATAAGTGACTGCTATTATATCCAACGCTTTAAATCAGTGATAATAATAATTATATCACCACAATTCCTCACTCCCACTCCCTGGCGTCCCCAGTCATAGCTTCGTAAATGTGAGATAGCCTATAAGGACTTTCAACTCGACGTTTTTCTCAAATCAATTTTCAATTTTCAATCGGCAATCATTGTTATTATTGTTAATATATTACCGTCTGACGAATTAAAAGATTGTGTTTAATTATTTTAAAGAAACCACCGAGTGAGTGAGAGAGAGAGAGAGAGAGAGAGAGAGAGAGAGAGAGAGAGAGAGAGAGAGAGAGAGAGATACAGCACGGGCACATAACTTTTTACATGCCTAGGCATATTAGAATTAATTATCAGGCAATAGCTGATATTTTATGGTCACACTCATTGATCCAGCCAGCGGATCCAGCCAGTCAGCATAGCCTCACTGTGTCTGTTCTGCTGATCCAAAGGTATAATAGCCAAACATTCCACTTTCAGTCGGCACCATAAAACAATTACAGTGTCAGTCAGTCACCATTGGAACACGCGCAGTGAGTGTATAATACTCTGTCTTGAGAACAACATTTCCACCTCGTGACTCTTTGAAATCCAAAGTTGGACGTGTGGTTTATTACCTATAGTTATTTGGTGGCGGTGGAGGTTGGCAGGACTTGATCTGACCCACAAGAGACCTTCTCTGATCAGATCTAATAGGATTACCTGCCAAGAGAGAGGGCGAGAGCGAGCTGGAGACTGACAGAAGTGTTGTCATCACCGGGCCCCGCGGATTGGGTCTAGACGCTGCCTCGTGCTTCTCATGTCTCTTATAATATAATATTCCTGACCGATTTGACCAGACAACTGCACTTTACAAACTATATAATATTAGGAAATATCAGAAGTTCTTTTTATCAGTTGTAAAATTCTATTATAATTTATATGCGATAGTGTGTGCGGTTTCTTCATCTTGGTCGTGTTCTATAATCTTTCTGAATTATATTATTTATAAGGGAGATAGATACAGAGAGGGGAGAATTTACATCATATTATAAATATTTTCCAGTCGAATTTATACTGTTAGTGATTTGAGATTAAATTGTTCTAGATTCAGAACACGTTTTATTTAATGATTTCGATTAATCCAAATTGATTTTTTCAATTATATTGTGTATGATTGACATAATATTGATTTTACTCTTTCTATACACCGCTAGGCAGCTGTAATTATGGTAACTCTTCCGAGTTGACTTTTCTAATTCATTTAGCGGCCTGACTGCCTTTGAGCTAACTCTCCTGTGTTCCTATATTCAGTGAAACTATAAGGATGTCATCCACAGTTGAAGGAACATATCGTCGTCAATAAGGCCTGATTAAATATTTCTCACAATAAATAAGTGCATTATGAATAAATGTGATTGCATAGGATTCTTAGAATTAATTTGAAATTTATTAGTAGCTATACATCTAACCGATTAAGTAGTAGGGAATAGGGACCTTAGAAAAATCAATAAATGCGGCATTGACCTGAGGAATTTTGAATCACGTGAAGACTGAAAGATATGGAATTACTTGGTGGGAATCGCGCCCTGATTGGTAATTAAATGGCGCCCGCATTACGATTAGAGGCTAATTCATATAGTCTTTTTGATT
>JAUZND010031669.1:0-46570 GCA_034780555.1 Coelogynopora nodosa
CCTCTCTCTCCCCCACTCGCAGTGTGAGTCGGTCGCATGGCCGCGAGTCCAGCAGCCTCCTGGTGCTGGTGCCCTCCCTAGCCGCCCCTGCATCAACACGTCACCACGGCAGCAGCGCCAGTGGACTCCCCGATTACACCGCCTCCAGTCTGTCGCCCTCCCTCCTCTCTCCCACCCACACCGCCGCCGTCGGCTACCCCGATCCACCGCCCTCCTATCGGTCAGTTGCCATCTGTCAGCTGCATCACAGTTTGTGATATCATTGATAGTTATATACAGGG
Organism: Coelogynopora nodosa; assembly: GCA_034780555.1. Classification (NCBI taxonomy): domain Eukaryota; kingdom Metazoa; phylum Platyhelminthes; order Proseriata; family Coelogynoporidae; genus Coelogynopora; species Coelogynopora nodosa. Next base: position 282 of record JAUZND010031669.1, read on the forward strand.
CGATGTGGAACAACCTGATTTACACGAAGCCGGGGTTTAGCGTTCTAAATTAAAATAATTAGCAAAACTAAAGAAGTCCATCAAAATAATTTATTTAGTGAAATGTATAGGTCTACAAATAACTCTCAGGTAGAGATGAATATGTATCAAATGTTATATTGTTCATTAATTGTTACCAATATCTTCTGAAATACCTCACCACAACTGTTACGGTATGTGTTGTTTACGCAGGTGGTCTGTCAACCATGATATAAATTCCAAATTTTGAGTAAGTTTACCGAAACTGTAATTATTTAAACAATTTAGGATGCTAAAATCATGATTAATGTTTGATTTATTTCGATATATTTTGTATTACTTTTACTTAAGATATAATTTTTGATAGAATTCTTTATTTATTTTATTTTTTTATTTATAACGCTAAACTCCGGTTTCACCATTTTGAATATAATTTTGAGTTAACATTTTTTTATCAGCAAACAAATGTTGATGTTGAATCAATAATTTGATCTCGCTGTAGGTATTAAAAATATTTTTTGGTATTTTTGGATCGCCTTGCTCTTTCATGGTAGATTAATCAGTTAACCACAAAACAAGTTTCATAGATTATGGTTCGGTTCGGTTGTTATGGGAGTAAATATAGTATCAATTGTTCATCGATCGCATCAGAAGAGACTGAATTCTATTTACTGAGTATTGTGTATTACTATGTCAACTAATGTGGGACAATCTGTACCATACGACAATATGTAAGTAGCTGTTCAGCCTATATTGTATCGTGTCCTACCACAAATAACTCCTTTTTATTCAATATCCGTTGTTACCACTGTCTTATTATATACTATGAAATTTAGGTCTTTATAAATACTGTAGATAGTAATACGCTTTTTATTATTTTATAATTATAATTAGTAGGGACACTTCCTGAAATGTAAGTGGAAGCTTTTCTTCATTATTTTCAAAAGATATCTATTAGCCATATTGCGGATAATTCGTATAGGCCAGCCCTACTACAAATACATTTAAAGTGAGATAAAAACTAAGATAGCATTAACAAGAGTGTTTAAATAATAATTCACGATAAGGATATCAAGGGTAATTTATAACTTTTTCTTTATGTTTCCTTTGTTTGAATTATAACATTTAGCCGTTTGCTCTGTTTTACTAAATGTTACAAATTTTATTAAAATGTTACTAAATTTTCCATTTTTTCCATTATTTTATCTACTAATTAATTAATCCCTTTTCAGCTTAATTTTGTTTTCATTCTTTTTAGTTTCGTTATTATTTTTTCATTTTCTCTGAATCATAGTGTTATGTGAGAACACATTATAGTTACACAGAAATATTGCATGTTAACCATATGTGGTGTATAATAGAGTTGTAATATGTATGAAACGACACTCCAAACCACTTTAAATAAGTACATTATCTGTACATTGTCTGAAAATGGTGTTAAAATACACTATACCTCCTCATATCACTTTCTAAATAGGTTATTTAACATACTTATACCGATATGATTCCATTTTCTTCGTTCACATTTTGTGTCAATCCATCCTACACACCCTCTCTCTATCTCTCTCGCTCTCGCTCTCCATTGCAGTCACAGTGAACAAGATCTACCGCCAGTGTCCCCGGGCCCACCTCCACCGGACAACTACTGCTACATACCCGGCAACCCGGATCACTTTTCACTCACACCCTGTCTTCCCAGACAGCCGCCACCTTCGTATCCGGACATCTAGTGGCGGTGTTGGGTGGTGTTGTGGTGTGTCGTCTCGTATAGCGGGTCAGTCGGTCACCAGCGCGCCATCCTGTCTGTACACACTTCCTCGTCGATCATGACAGCGTAGCATGTATTATACGTATGAGTATTCCAGCTTGCATTAGATAATGAAGAAATATCGGCGCTTTTATGGAAACGTACCTCCACCCCCCCCCCCCCCCCCACCCGCCATTATTTTACTGGAAATGGATAAATATAAAGTCACATAAACATTTTTTGTGTGAAACTACTGATGTGGGTGTATTTTTATAGACACTATATTATTTGATAAGTTATTATCTTTATTATTTATATTATTATCTCTTAACTTTATTATTATTATAAATATATAGTTGCCGTCTATCTCAAAAGGATGTGCTTTCAAAATTATGAAATATAGGATGATTTGGAAATGATATGTTGACAGTCTCAGACTCAATAAGTTAATGTAAAAGTCCACTTACCATATATATACACATATTTTTTACTAATATTAGTATAGAATCTATTTAAAAATATGTAATTAAAATTAATTTGTTTTTATATTATACTATCATAAATAAATATTTGTAAGTGTCTTCTTTAAATTGAAGTTTCACTTTCATGTTTATAATTATAATGAAAATGTGTTACTATAATTTGTATAAACAGTATAACGAAAACATATAAATTTATTGTGCCTTCTTTTTCTTGTCTATTCATCACTTTTTTTTAAATGTTTATTTAACTATTTTCATAGAAAACAAAGGGTATAGTTTCGTTTCCACATTAGCGTCGAGATATCTCTTCACGATTGTAATGATGATTGGATCTACCTGTGTTATCCTTGGCTTACAGATGACCTTAATATTATGTACGGTTGTTTAACTATTGACTTTGTGTATTACACTGTGGGTCCCGAAGGTTGGATAACCCTCGTTTTGTTGTATGATTTCTTTTCTATAAAACCGTGACTGTATGCGGCTCTGTGAAGAAATAATCTCTTGCAAATTGTACAAACATTATAACTGATCTTTATTTGGGAAATCGTAATTTGTTGCAATGTTCTTTTCCTGTATTTATAATGTGAGGTGATTGTCTGCATTATGCGCCACATATTTTTCGAACTACTTTAGTTGATTTCTTTCCATTAAGTACATTAAGTATGATAAAAATGTTGATTTTCTTATTTACGATAATCTACAATACTGATTGTATGAAGAGCTTATTTTATTAAAATTCTATCTGTCTGATAGACGCATTTTATGAAGTAAAACTCTGCCTTTTGTAAATAGCTTATGAATTAATACACATCAGTAGTGTCTGCTTATCATCTGTACGCATTTTGGCCGTCATTGATATATGCGTTTATGTATACATGTAATTTATAAAATCGAGTAATAAATACTTCTAGTGTAATTTTTTGTTCATACGTTTCTTGATAAATGCATTTTTTAATGTACAATATAGATGTCTAATAAATGTGCTTCATACATACAATTGTATAAACTTAAAGAAAAAGTGTGCAGACATAGAAAATAAATTTTTATGAACAATTGTTTAGTGATCTCAACATTGTCTACTTTCACATTTGTGCAGTTGGGTGCTTCACTTCTGTATATTAAACTATTTAAAATTGTTCTCTTGTACTTCGATATGTGCAATTATACGCAACGTAGCATTTACATGTATACACTTAAACATTAACACAGATAATAACAATATCTTCCGAAATCTGAGTTTCAAATTTTATTTCTAAATTGAAGACAATAATTTACAGACAATACAGTTTATAATTATTCTCTTGTTGATTAGCATTTGTTTTGTGTAACCTTACTCTCATACACTGTTCCCTGTACCCTATGCGCATCTCCTCTTCAATCACTATAGTTGCACTGCGCGTAATTAACACTAATACTATCCAATCTGTTGTTAACAAATATTAGATGTTATACTTTTATTTGTAAATAAAACTTGTTTTCCTTAAAAAATCTAAATAGTATACGCTTTTTTTCTGAACATTTCCCTAGTCGACAATCGCTCTGTATCAGCTAATTAGGGAGATGTCTGCTGACATTTGCACAAAATTGTGCATTCAAATGTCACTCTTACCAAAACATTTCGTACCAGACAAGAACAGACGATCCATTTAACGGTTGATTGACGTATAGATTATAACGCATTATGAATACTCCTTATACTAAAACTACAAACAGTGTATGTATTCAGACGCGTATATATATATATGGCTTGGGCGATATTAGGTGCTCATTATTTTTATTTGAGAAAGCTTTTTTCTTGTTGTTTACATATCATGTGTTTTAATGGAAACATTACATCAATATGGTAGATACTCGATTGCGTAAATATGATTGTTTTTTTATTTTATGTATTATGTTTTAGATCTAAAACGGATTAAAATATATTTATAATATACCAAATTTAAAGTTTCGAAATATGATGGGTATATTGTTTTTAAATAAAAATATTATTTTTGAGGTATACTATATAATATGTCTTTTACTTGCCAAGTAAGTTTGAATTGATTTGAATATTTCACAACTTTCTATAGAGAAAAATATGAAAACATATAAGAATAATGTAAATGATATATTTTTTTATTAAAAATATATTATATTAGCAATATAACGGTTAAATTCAGTCTGTTTTTTCATGTATGTTTAACTACAGACACTTTAACTGAATTTTTATTAAAATCCCTGAGTTATCACCATTTTGTCCCATCATTTCCATATTTTGCCCAATCACATCCACGTGTTGGGCTAAAATATGGTTAATTCTAAAACTCTTAAAAGAATCAGGATTACGCGCTAATCAAAATATCATGGATCTTATCATAGATTGTCTTAAAACGAGACTACACATATAGGTCAGTTACTTTTAGTATAACAGAAATACTTTTATTCTATTATTTAGTTTCTATTAAATTTTATATAAACACATACATTTGTTAAATAACAGCGTAGAACCGAAAACACATACAATGAATTTAAAGCGTTAATAAAACACATCTCTAATTTCATGCGAATAGAATAATATTAACATCTTATAAATTTTTTCCATATCTCAATCATAGTTTTCCTTTGTTATTTAAATATCTTTATCTCATTATGTAGGAAGGTTTATATTCAAAAAGAAGGGTTTATCTATTTTAGCATATTTATTACACTTTGAAAATATACATTGAATCAAAATTAAATCATCTAATTAAGTTGTATTTTACTCTATACCTGTATTATATTGCTAGTATATCGTATTACTATTGTAATAATAGTAGTAACAATAGTATAATACGAATAACGTGATGCAAACGGAAACGAGGTTCAAGCAAGCGTAAAATATTTTACATTAGAAATATAATTTGAAATAAAATTTCATTTTAGAAATATCATTTCATATTAGAATTAGAATTTCACATTAAAAATATAATTTCACATTAAAAATATAATTTCACATTAATAATATAATTTCACATTAAAATATAATTTCACATTAAAAATGTAATTTCACATTAAAAATATAATTTCATATTAGATGATATATTAGACAAATATGTTATATTATATATAAACTAAGGAAATAAATCACAGATCTGTCAAAATAATAAAAGGAGGCATATATAGTTATATCATAAAGAATTGCATTTATGAGATTACACGTAAAGAACGCAAACAAGTGAATATAGGTAAAACATATTAAACTTAATTTGAACGCATATCAGGGCATCGTAGCAATATTAAACAACTAATTTAATTAGAAAATGAAAAATTCATCGAAAATGCAGATCATTATAAACAAATAAATTATAAATGAAACACTATCACTATTTTGAATAATAATAAAAACTAGAATGTAAACGATAGCCTATTTTAAGAATACCTTTATATAGCGAAATTTAAAACACTTTACCCCCATAGCAATGAACTAAAGGCACAACGATTTTGTTAAATACTTTTATAATGTTATCTAAAATTATTTTTTTATAACCTATATATGTAGATTTTAATTATTAATTTAGTAATCATCGATCACTATGTTTTCTATTATTATAAGAAATTTTTTAATTAATTTCAAATTTATGTAATTTACGTGGTTTATTTAATTATTTATGTATTGAAAAAGATTTAAAAAATCGAAAGCTTTACTCATATTATATAATATTTTGTTTCAAATACGTTTTACTTACTTCTTTTATATTTACATATAACTTATGGACATGATAACATATTAATTATTTTCATCATATACGTATTTCCTCAAAAATTTTGATATTTACATCTAATAGGAAACATTTGTTACTACTCTTGAAAATGGCGGTAAAAGTGAATAAGTATCTGTAGCCGCCTTCCTTTTCCCCACCTCTGTGTGATGTTAAATTGCTAAAGATTCCTTCGAAAGGCCATGTACTTCACTGAAGATTCCCTTTTAATGAACTTAGCACCGCTCCCCTTTTAATTAATAGTTACCAGTTTTTAGTTCTAAAATTGTTATGCATATTTTTTAGTTAATTATTAACATATAACTATTACTAATTTAGACAAACATTACATTTATTTCCTCGAAAATCTTGATATGCATAATTTATTTGATATTAAACATAATAAAAAGATATATTACCTCATTTGTGAGATTTTCTTTTATTATTATCTCAAATTCAACTAAAATATAGTGTTATTAAATTAAACAGTAATCAAAGTTTCTTTAGCCTTGGTACCGCATGTGTTATTTTACATCAGAGTAAGCGTCTCTTTTGAACCTCCGTAGGCGCTTTTTCTGAGCCTTTGTAGTAGTCACATATCCGATATTTCCTTACTTTCGGATTTATGTAGTGTATTTTCGAACTGTCCGTAGATCAATGTTTCATAGTGATACGTAGGCGCTATCAATGTTCGCATATAGATACCTTTAAAAAATGATAAAGACGTTAATATACCATGTGTATGCTAAATAGCCAGCAATATTTTGGAATAGTTATTGTTAATTACAAAATTGACAATGTAAAAAAATTAAAAATTCATAAACAAAGCTATATTACATTATTAAACTGAGTGAGTCATTCATAAGACATATATAAATATTTATATAACATTTCTAGGTTTTTGAAACTGAAAATAAATTATACTTTCCGTCAATATTATTAGAATATTTGCTTCAATAATCTATTTATTGCACAGATACATTCATTTTAAGAAAATATATTGCTAAAAATGAGATAGGATTAAAATTTCATTTAATCCAGCTTTTTTAGTCACATCGTTGAATTTGTTTTGTTTTTGGTGAATGTTGATCAATGTAACTCAAGATACGATGCCACAATATATTGTATAATATGGTAACATCGTCATATAATAACATAATTATTAAATTTCTCAAAACTAAATTAAAATAGGAAAAATACTTTACTTGGCAATGCAATCCGAAATTTAAACTCTAAGATTCAGTTTCAGACTAATGTGGTCAAAGTTCAATAGTTTGAGGATCCAAGTTCAATGGGTGAGTGATTCATTCGTGATATTCGAGTACCATATACCGTCTTCTTATAGTATTAATTTTGAACATTGACCTAAGTTGGCGTAAAGTCCACGTTTTACAGCCCAGAAGGTTTGTAATGTTATCACATGTTTCTACATACATGGTTGTGAAGTTTTTTTTAATATATATTTAAATAAGCACTTTGACAACCAAAAAAGATTAGAGTTTAAAAATAAATGAAAATGTGTATAATGGTGCCGGCGCCAATGTAATTCAGTTTTATAACATTTAAATAAAAAGTATATTTTCTTCATTTTGTGGTGTTGGCTAAAAATCATCAATAATGATGTCATTCAATCATTGACACATATATGTAGTTGACTTCAGAGTTTCTTAGATCAGCCTCTTTTGAAGGTTCCGTGTTTAGTGCCAACTATTAATCTTCCAACTATATGTTCTAATGTATAGGTACATATGGTTAAATATTGAACTTTATCATCATGAAAAGATAGATAATTTATTTTATAGTACTGTTATCCGTAGGGCATATTTACCCATTAATAACCATGCATGTATATACAATTCAGAAACCATTAAAACAAAATGGTGCTGTTTACAAAAAAATTTGAATAATTATTAAGAAATGTTAATAGCTATGCTACTAACTCATCACCAAACAATAAATCGCATCCATTGAAAAGAAAGCAATTCCATTAATTTACGAGACATGTAAACACACTTACTATTTATCAAGACGTACTCAACCACAAATCAAGACTAAAAATAAGTAAATTTTATAAGTTATCCATTTGTATAGTCTTAAAAGGTTTAGAATTTAATAGTATTAATTGATTCGAATTAAATATGTTAATTAAAGATTTCGGCAATTATAACTATAACGTAACCATAGATATTTTAACTACTCTAAACAATTAAATAATGATACATGTAAACAATAGATATCTATGAACGTAACGATGTTATAAAATTAAATACAGAATCAGTCCTATAGTATACAGGCCAATGTATCACTGATTGGAATTATAATAGTGAAATCAATTGAGTCGCTAGAACAAAATAGTAATAGTAAGTTCCTGAACTGTCGTGGTTAAACGATATTAATCTCGCGTGTCTTACTATATAGATACGAGTAGACTCTAAACAGACAATGAAGTTACTGACTGATATATTCATTTTTGGGCTGTTTTATTAGAATTTTTAAACTATTATATAAAAGACTCGGATTATTCAATTGTGTAAGCGGGACTAAAATGTGGATATATAGGGACCTTACTAGGTGGGTTACAACTGTCGTATGTTGATATTATACCATATTTATAGTTATTATACCATATTCCATTGTTGTTGGTTTATACAGATTCATTTAGTCTTCTGTATTCATAGTTTTCATTTGTTATTTAAATATCTTTATCTCAATATATAGGAAGGTTTATATTCAAAAAGAATGGTTTAACTACAGATTTATAGTGAGCTGTTTTGTAGATATATGTTTCATATTTTAGCATATTTATTACACTCTGAAAATATTCGCTGAATCAAAATTAAATCATCTAATTAAGTTGTATTATACTCTATACCTGTATTATATTGCTAGTATATCGTATTTATCTATTGTAATAATAGTAGTAACAATAGTATAATACGAATAACGTGATGCAAACGAAAACTATGTTCAACCATAAATATTTTATATTAGAAATATAATTTTAAATTAGAATTATAGTTTCACATTAAAAATATAATTTCATATTAGATGATATATTAGTCAAATATATTATATTATATATAAACCAAGGAAATAAATCCCATATCTGTCAAAATAATAAAAGGAGGCATATATACAGTTATATCATAAAGAATTGCATTTATAAAATTACACGTAAAGAACGCAAACATGTGATTATAGGCAAAACATCTTAAACTTAATCTGAACGCACATCAGGACATCGTAGCAGTATTAAACAACATAAATTAGAAAATGAAAAATTCATCGAAAATATAGAACATTATAAACAAATAAATTATAAATGATACACTATCACTATTTTGAATAATAATAAAAACTAGAATGTAAACGATAGTCTTTTTTAAGAAGACCTTTATATATCAAAATTAAAAACAATTCACCCCATAGCAATGAACTAAAGGCACAACGATTTTGTTAAATACTTTTATAAAGTTATCTAAAATTGTTTCTTTACAAACCCAGGTGGAAACTTGGAAGCTTCAAGCTTACACTTTTTATTGTGTATTTTTGCGCCCTCTGAACAATTTTCCGCCCCTCTACAAATTAACGTACAATTTTTAGAACCCGCCTGTAGACTATAAAAATATTTTTAATTATTAATTTTGTAATCATCGATCACTATGTTTTCTTTTATTGTAAATATTTTTAAAATTTCAATTTAAAATATATTTTGTAATTTTGTAAATTTGCTTCACAATTAATTACTTATTATTAAAAATATTGAAAATTTTAAAGCTTTACTTTAATCATATATTATTTTGTTCCAAATACGTTTGAACATGGTATACTTGGTACATTTGAATACTTCTGAACATGGTATCATAATAATTATTATCATTATATACATATCCTCAAAAATATTAATAGTAAATATTAGTAGCTGATCTAATAGGAAACATTTGTTACTACTTTTAAAAATGGCGGTAAAAGTAAATAAGTATCTGTAGCCGCCTTCCCTTTCCCCACCTCTGTGTGATGTTAAACTGCTAAAGATTCCCTCAAAAGTCCATGTATATACTTCACTAAATATTCCCTTTTAATGAACTCAGCACTGTTCCTATTTAATCAATAGTTGCCAGGTTTTAATTTCAAAACTCTTACGCGTATCATTCCAAAAGTATTTTTTGGTTAATTAACATATAACTGGTACCAATTTAAATAAGTATTACATATTTTAATGCCTCTAAACTCTTGCTATGCAGACCTGATTTGATGTTAAAAATAATTAGTATATTATCTCATTGTGAAGGTTTTCTTTTTTAATTTACTAAAGTTCAAGTGTGTTAGTAAATGAAACAGTAACTAAAGCAGGTTTCAATACCTAGCCTTGGCATGTGCTTTTTTAAATCGGAGCAAGCGTCTTTTTTGAACCTCCTAGGCGCTTTTTCTGAGCCTCTATATAATAGGAGCTTTTTCTCAGTTTTTGTAGTATTCACTTATCCGATATTTCCTTAGTTTCCATATTTCGAAATTGTGTAGTGTCCCTTCGAACTGTCCGCAGATCAATGCTTCATAGTGATAAATAGACTCTATCAATGTTCGCATAGATACCTTTAAAAAAGGATAAATACAAAAATATGTAAAGACGTCAATACTGTCTGGATGCAAAATATTCAGTAATATTATCGAGAATTTATTGTAAATTACAATATTTACAATGTATAAAATAAAAAGCAATAAACTAAGTCATATGACATCTTTGAACTGACCTGTTAATAGAGAAAATATTTCTAGTAAGCATTAAAAGTAAATATAATATATCATGATATTAATACGAAGCAAAAAAATGATATGAAATTTCGAAGCTTTTGTAACGAAAAATATATAAAACTTTCCGTCTATATAAACTATAATATTATTAATTAAATATTTAATAGAATGTCACCAAATTATAAAATAAATATATCATTGTGTAGTATACAAGTATGTGTTATTTATACTTCTCATAATATATTTTTTCTTTATATATCTGAAAAAAATGTATAGGCATGAGATTAAATATATAATTTTATTATGGTTTTGATGCTATTCTATCACTAGTATTAAAGGGGTGCTTCAATAATCTATTTATTGCACAGATACATTCATTAAAAAAACATATTTCTAAAAATAAAGGTAGGATTAAAATTTTATTTAATCCAGCTTTTTTAGTCACATCGTTGAATTTGTTTTGTTTTTGGTGAATGTTGATCAATGTAACTCAAGATACGATGCCACAATATATTGTATAATATGGTAACATCGTCATATAATAACATAATTATTAAATTTCTCAAAACTAAATTAAAATAGGAAAAATACTTTACTTGGCAATGCAATCCGAAATTTAAACTCTAAGATTCAGTTTCAGACTAATGTGGTCAAAGTTCAATAGTTTGAGGATCCAAGTTCAATGGGTGAGTGATTCATTCGTGATATTCGAGTACCATATACCGTCTTCTTATAGTATTAATTTTGAACATTGACCAAAGTTGGCGTAAAGTCCACGTATTAAAAACCAGAAGGTTTGTAATGTTATCACATGTTTCTACGTAGGCCTACAAGTTGTGAAGTTTTTTAAATATATATTTAAATAAGCACTTTGACAACTAAAAAGATTAGAGTTTAAAAATAAATAAAAATGTGTATAATGGTGCCGGCGCCAATGTAATTCAGTTTTATAACATTTAATTAAGAAGAATATTTTCTTCATTTTGTGGTGTTGGCTGAAAATCATCAATATTGATGTCATTCATATATGTAGTTGACTTCAGAGTTTCTTAGATCAGCCTCTTTTGAAGGTTGTCTATTCCATGTTTAGTGCCAACTATTAATTTTCCAACTATGTTATAATGTAGGTATATGGTTAAATATCGAACTTTATCATCAGAAGATCTCAAATTACATAATCTTGCATATCGACCAAATATGTAAAATTTTTGTTAGCGATGTATAATGTACAATTATAAACCCAATAAATGAATTGACAGGAAGAACTGAAAAGATGGATCATTTATCCGTTATTATGCATATTTAAACATTATTAACCATAAACATTAACCAGAAAACATTAAAACAAAATGGTGCAGTTTCCATAAAATAATCTAAAATTTTAACAATTTTTAAGAAACGATAACTTTATTAAATCAGACAAAACAAATATTCTACTAAACGAACACACAATATTCTACAAACAGATCACCAAACCAAAAATTTTATAAAATGAATAAGGGAGTAATTACATTAATTTACGAGACTTTTAAACAAACTTACTATAATGTCAAGTTGATTTAAAGAAAAACAACAAAGTTTGGTTAAACAATATAATACATAACCATTAAATCACAAATATCAGTTTCAAATTATGTTAAAAATCCAATAATTGTCAAACATGCTGACGACTTAAAAATAATAATCTACGGAATCCAATGGGCAAAATAATAGCCTACCCTGGACAAACCACACCATATAGGCTATATAGTAACAAATAATATTAAATAATTGAAAGTTATATTTAAAAAAGAAAGCGTTGACTAAATATTAAATTTCGCGAAACTTTGGATACTCAGTGACAGCATGCACACGTGCTCGGCTACTCAATCCATTGAGTTGATTGAATCACCTTGAACCATGTACCGATCACATGAACAACTGAGCTGACTTATCAGAGTAAGTTATCGAGGTGTAATAAACTTAAACCCCAGTATTCCCACTTAAGAATGCATTGATATTATTACTGGGACAATCTATTAATGCTTTCCTTAAATCGTTTGCCGATTAAGCGAATATGTTGGTATAATTTGACACCAATTTATAAATATTAATCTTAAAAATATTGAAATTAATAAAAAAATATCACCATTGATTATTAAAACTTTACCTGAGTGCATATTTTCAATTGTCGAACAATATTTGCAACAACCAAACTCAACTTAGAATCAAATGAGTTGCTATGGACACTCAGTTTTTGCCCAACATTATTTATCATTTTCATAAACCATATTAAGACACAAACGATCTAGAGCCTTGCAAACTGTCTCGAATGTAAAATATATATCAGTGATATATTAATAACATAATTATTAAGCGCCCTTATATTAGCTTTAACCAAAATAATAATTATAAATACAACTGCAATATTGAATTACTTTACCGACCGTCATAATCAAAAATATTTAGTTCACTTCACGGTTAAAATTAAATCACCTAAATATTGACTTCTTTTGTTGAACATTTGACTAAAAAGAAACCGAAACCTGTATATGTGCCTACAGTCCATAGTTCATACTTTCAGATTCTGAAATTTTAAAATATCATAAATTATTCAATACAAAAAAATGTCATGTCGAAATTGTGATATTATTGTTTTCATTATCTAAATTTCCCATAGTTATGTATTTTTGTTGTACTGTTGGATGTTATTGCCTTAATTAGATAAATATATAATTTTCTCTGTTTTTACTTTTATAAAAAGAAATATATAAATACGCCTTTCTTTTGAGAATATTTAATTGTTACGAACTAATATACAGTACATAAAGGAGCAGCACATTTAGATTATTTATATAGTTTTCAGTTTTCACGCAGTAGTAGAAGGAGGTTAGACGACTCTGGATCACAACCTCCTCCCCCTCACTGTTGAAAATTGAATTCATTCTGCTTCCAGCTCTTAACACGAATGTTCAGACTCTCCTAAACTTGCCAATTAATAATTTCAAATAATAGCAACCCCCTCACCCTCCACCCCCCGCCGCCACCCCCCCCCACCATTATTACTATTTTTTAAATTATAAATTTGTTAATTTGTTACACTTGTTAATTGCCGATACTTAGCAAGATTAGAGACACTGTTTTACTAGAGACACTAGAATTAATTAATTCTTCTACCAGTTCTCGCCACGAACAGTCTTGTCTAAACTTGCAAATTCACTATATTTTATTTTATGTAATGGCAATAATCTAATAGTATTACAAAAGGACATTTTGAACATCAAACATAAGATAAAAAGTGTCTCTAACACTGCAAAAAAACTATATATTATTTAAAAAATAATTTCGTTGATCAGAAGAACTTTAATATAAAAAAATTCATGAAACGACATTTAAAAATATTAAAATAGTAATATTATTGAAATTTTACGTTTTGTATAACCAAACAGATAACAAAACTAGGACATTCTGAACACCAGAAATAATATAAATATGTCCACTTGTAAGAAAATACAACATATAGCCTATTATAAGTAAACTATATTGTAATTGGCGGAACATAAAAAGTAATGGAAAACACACGCACCATAAATACATTTCATTGTAATTAGGTGAAAATTCACTTATATGAGCAATCAAAAATAATTAAGACAATATAAAACGAAACGGACACTACAATTAACCATCTATAATAGTTTTAAATATTTTATTAATCCAAGAACGTTCAATAATTATTTTTAATATCAAACTAAATTTAAAAATATAAAAATTAATATTTTTTAAATTGTACGTTTTGTATAACCAAACAGTTTTACAAAAGGACATTCTAAAGACAAAAAATAATATTTATATTTGCCGCTAACATGTTATAAAATATAACATATATTGTAAATGAACTAAATGGTGGACCATCTAAATTAATAGGACATAGACAATAATTAAATTTCATGATAATTAACTGAAAATTCGATTATATGACCAAACGGAAATTTAAAAGACAATATAGAACGAAACATAGCCTACACTAAATACAACCAATTAGACAGTTGACAAACAAAGCATGTGTCTGTTGCAGTTTCAACCATGAAGAATAACTCTCCTGTATGTAACAAGGTCATTATTAGAATTCCTGCACACATACTTCATGTACATAAGGTGAGCTGTTTAACGCACGTGAGAGTTCGATCAAAGATTATTGTTACTGTCGACTCTTCTACCATTTAACGCAAAAGAGTTTTTACTACTACGTAAATATGCATCCAGAAATCCACTACCTACCAGACTGAAAAGACAATTGGAATTAATTCTGTACAGATACCGACGAAAGGAAATTCCCGAAGTTGCCATATTGCACGGATATCAATCAACACAGAATGTCGAACAAGGAAACAAACTCAATTTATTCAGAGACAAGAGGAAGAAGAATCGACTCTTCTGAGCCTAGAGGAGAAATTAACCTTGAAAGATTTGATACAGAAAGCACAAGACAAAATAATGAAATACATTGAACTATCTAATGATATCAAAAACGACGATGCAATCATGGAACTTATTGAAGAAGAGATCGAAAAAATTAAATAAGATACTCTTTTTGTCGACTATAATTCAGCTCTACGCGCGAGTGTCAAACGTTTTTGGTTTATTTTTGACAAAAAAATGCATGATGATTTGGACTCAATTAATAACGCATTTAGTGATGTTATTAATGATTATTTTAACAAATCAATAAATAATTCACTTAATGATTATAACTCACTAAATGATTATAACTCACTTAATGATTATAACTCACTTAATGATTATAACTCACTTAATGATTATAACTCACTTAATGATTATAACTCACTTATTGAATATAACTCACTTAAAAGAAGAGAGAGAGATAGAGGGATAGTATATTTCATTGCATTGTTGCAGCCAAGGGCTGAAAAATTTACAAAATGGGGCACAAATTACAATAGAACTAATATAACATAATAGAGACGCAAAGATTAAAAAAACCAAAGAGATACAGAGAGATGTGAGTAAACAGAAAAGACGTTAATTGTTACAAAAAATTGCAGGATTACAAAAATTATTGAGATTTAAAACTGTGGATTACATATGAATGTTCGTGACGATTCTATCCTTTATTCGGGCAAACGGGACGCAATTACGCAGGATATATTGTACAGACTCTCTGAGAGGTGGAATGAGATGAAGTAGTGCTGATTTCACTGTGGGACACCATTTTTTACTAAGATGATTCCGGCGAGAGTCAACGCGTTTAAAACCTGATTGAGAAAGAGCCTGGCGATATGATGAAAGAGGGAAAATGATTCGCAAGACTATACGTTGGATCTTTTCAATTTTTGCTACTTGCAAATTTGATAGGGAAAAATGCCAGACCGGGCAGGAATTCTCCAAAAGAGCGCGGATACTGGAGCACCAGAGATATAAAATGTTTTCAATAGAGGATCCCGCTCTCTTAAGCAAGCGAATAAGGTAGAGGCGTTTAGCTCCTCTTAATGAGATGTCATCAACGTGGGCAGACCTCTTGAGATCGTTGCTGATACTGACATCGAGGCACTTGACCTTAGAGGAAACTGATATCGGTGTGCCAGAAATGTTAAGCGGAATGATAGATATAGAATCTTTTAGGAAGGATATGAGAAGTTCTTTAGTCTTGTCTGGGTGAAGTACCATATCATTTTTCGAAGTGAATTCGATTACTTCTTTGACTATTTTCTGGGTGTGAACTGATGAATTATCATTTTTTTAACAACGCACAATGCCGAAGTATCGTCAATGAACTTCCAATGTGATTGGTAATGTCGAAGGAGGTCATTGATGAATAAAACAAACAAACATAGGCCGCATTAGTACTTTGGGGCACACCAGCCCGAACGTGTCTCAAAGAAGAAGAATTTCCATTGAGACACACGCGTTGTCTACAGCCAGAGAGTAAGCAAGCTGGAAAACCTTTAGGAGAGGGAGAATCCTCTCTCTAACATCTTCTTAATAAGCTGTTTTAAAATAAAATAAATAACTACCCGGAGGGCAACACCGGTCTTTTCAAGATCATTGATCCAAGATTGAACCATATCTATCAGGCCAAGTGGCTCCAAACTGTGCTGAGTCTATTTGTTTGATGATGATTGGTTTAATGACCTTTTCTAATTGAAATTCTTCTGCCTGCAGCTTTCTAATAGCTAAGCCTAGCAAATTTGACGAAGGTGGCTAGCAGGTTCCGAGACTGGATATTTTGTAACTAGGGGATTTTTCGGTGAGAAGAACAAAGGAATAGTAGAAGGAGGTATTGAGCAGATAACAAATTGCTGAAACAAGAAGATGACTGAAATCTTTGAGTATCCAATTGGGACAGTCAGGGCCACTGATAGTAACTTTGGTCCTTGGCATGTTTTGGAGTTTGATTTCAACTTCTGCTGGAGTCACTTGCAGCGGGTAATCAGTGTGTGGTTAACGGAGATTCCCTGTCAGAGCTGGATAGTTTTCAAAAGGTTTTATCAATTCAGAGTTGATGTTTTCAAGAAGGGTTGGCAGTTGCACATCGGACAATTCATTAGAGAAGTTAATTGTTTCTTTGCTTTTAAACATATTATACTGTAATGGGCATGAAATAATATTTATTTGTACTTATTTTTAATGTTATTAATTTAATGTTTTAATAGTTAGCCAGCTAGATCTCGAAGAACCTCTGGTTATTCCATTTTCTAAACTACCAAAAATTGTATTTGAAAAAAATTAAGTATTGTTATTATTAAAATATTCACAATTAGATGTCGTGTCTGAAAGGAATTTTTCATAAACGGAGACCTGTTGCGAATATCTGAACGAATTAATATATATTTGACGTTAGGATTTTGGTTTCATAAAACTATAAGAGTATCTGAATGATAATATTTTCTTCAGATAATATAGAAAATATGGAAATGTCTTCTTACCATTAAAGAAAAATTATTTTAATTTAAGGATTAATGTGTAGTAACAAATAGAATATCGTTGATTTTATCACTGTCTTTAGTTTTTTTATATTAGTAGATCAGTTCAATCATTTTCTTCAACAAATTTTAATGAATTATCGTTGATAGATTTATTGTAACTTTTTGAAATAAAGAATTTTTTAAAGTGAAAACAGAGTGTTGATAAAGAGGGTGAAATTATTGTAAATTCTACCTAACAGTAAAACTTCTGATTGTGATTTAACGACTCAATTTAATAAACGAAGAGGATGAAAAAATGTTTGGTGTCAATTTCGGTGCATGCCATAACTGTATTTTTTATTATAGAGTTCATTGAAAATAAAATTATTGCGAATCTGAAGCGGAAAGTCCAGTGTATAGAAAGTTGAGGCCTGGTTCACTATCTGGAAAAAATCCTGTTTAAATATCTCTTATTTTTTATTCTTTAAATTATTAAAAAAATCAAGAGCCAAAAGAGCGACAATCGTTGCATACGTAAGGAGATACTATCAATATGTAACAATGTATTGTGCCTCAGAGCATCATTTCTCGGACTCACACATAGTGTTGGCATATTTATAATTTCGTGTCTTTTTTTGTTAAGAGCAAAAACTCACTTGATTTTGTAAGAAGGTATCATAGCTTTAAAAAAAATAGGGTGGCATTTTTTCTGAACATTTTTAAAGTATGAAATCCATGATGGCGTCCAAAATGGACGCCAATCACTAATTATTAATATTGTATCGCAATACTAATTGGGCATCCGTTGAACGCGGAGAAAGAGACATTCGATGTTTAAGACAAAATTGTTTGCTGATTAATATTTAACGGGTTTTATATTTAATCATTGTTCTACTTTTCATTAATATTAATAAAGCTTTTATTAAAACTAGTCATTTAGTCAACCGATATATTTATAAAAATAATTTTAATTGTATTATAATTGTATTGTACTGTACTGTATTGTATTGTTAAATATTCAAAACTATATTACAAACTCCGATGAAGTAACAGTTACTTTGGAATAAATAGTTATTTTTATTATTATCGTTGCTTTCATTTTTTGCTTATAGGGTTTTTCTTATATATTTATTAGATGCGCCCATTCACACATGCAGCAATTGTATATTTTTGTACTTTAAAATAACGTTATTTTTTTATTAAATTTAAATGCACTTTAAAATATTTGTACAGTGTTGTGATTTACTGAACAATTCGAAACAATTCACTCTGCAGAAATTTTCTAATGGAACTAATATTTTGAAGTGTTTTGATATATTCCAATTAAAAATAAATAAGAAAATAATAAGAAGAAATAAAAAAATAAACAAAAAATTAACAGCTTATAACAACTTTTTTCTTCGTTTTTTAGATATAAATTCGTATTTTTAAATAATAAGTATAGATATTAAAATGATGAAGTTTTAATTCATCAAAACATATATATATATAATCGTTTGCCTATTTAAATGATTAAAAACTGATTGGTTATGAATTAATTAAATGTACAACATGAAATAAGTTGTAACAAATAATAATATTAAACATTATCTTTTAAAATATTAATATAATTTTGGGATTTAGAAACTTTTTTTATTATTTTATATAAATTTTCATAATTAACTAGCCTATAAGAATGATGGATGATATGTAAAACATATTGAATGACTAAAAATTGATTTAAATGATAAATAAACTATATTTGTATATATAGAGGTTATCACTTAAATGCGGAGGAAAATACGGAGGAAAAATCCGGAGGAAAAACCGGAGGAATAAATAACTAGTTTTTAAGGTCGGCATTAAAACAAGTAACAAAGGTAAACAGACAATTTCAATTTAAAGAATGTAATAATTACCTAATTAAAATCAGTTATAATTCTTTTATTTGTATATTTCAGAATTAATTCAAATGTATACGTATTTTGACTCTTTTTATCGACATTCTAAAATCCCTTACATTTGTTTTTATTAATTAATTTGATTATTTTAGAATCTATTTTGTTTATTATAGATAATTTGCATTGACGACCTTGAAAGATAGGTTAAATTTCCTTCGGTTTTTCGTTACAACCATATAGAAACCAATTATTAAAATATTATTATTATTATTAATATTATAATAACACGTTTACATTATTATAATAATTTATAGTTCCTATATTCAAATAATCTATTTCAACTTCTATTTTCTCTCCAAGTTATACTTTGTTTTGTCAAACATGATGCTAACATACGTGAACTAACTTTGAATGAGGTGACCGGTGGTATGTTCAGCCCAGCCGTCTATCAGAATTGAAGCAATAACACTTCACAATTATCAAAAACAAATCGGTAATCGGGGTTATTGAGTGTACGTATTAATTACTTCACTATATTTAACTGTTAAAAATATTCTAATTAATTTTGTTACAGATGGAACTGCTGTTATACATTCGTACATTAGTTTTTGCAATTCGTACGGAACAAATTGGACTCGAAGATTAATTAATGTGTTAGAACGAAGTGAATTCAAAAGAAATTGTTATTGTTTAGGGAAGGATAGTTAAATATTTAGGATATCTGAATCTGCCTTTATCTCTGTAAACAAATCCAATATTGTAAACATTAATAACGGCTTAGATTGGCTTCTTATTTGTTAAGTATACCATAGATTAATTGTAGAACATACAAGAGATGGGCGGGGAACACTGCAAGGGGGGTTTGAGCAAAAGTGCAAAATGATGTTGTACTTTTATCGTTTTTAATGTGAAATATATGCTTATCGATATATTTTGTAGAAGAAATATATATTTCAGATAATTATCTTTATTTCTTATATCTCTATATTTTTTCTAAGTACGAATTGGGCTACAAAATAAATTTTTCTATAAATTTGTCTCAATATTTTAAATAAGAATACAAAGCTTCCTTGATTTTTTTTAATTAAAATTATTATTTTGCAACTTTTTTTACCACCTGTCTCAGATGGATAGCGTTTTCACATAAAATTATAAAGTATTCACCTGCATAAATAAAATTCACCGGCTCATAAAATTTGGCCGAAATCGTTATTTACAAGTATGTATATAATGTAGATATAGAAGTATCATAACGCAATAATTTGCCATTCTCCAAGATATACATTTTCTCCGTATTTTGAAATATTTTTCATGCAATTTTAAAATCCAATATGTGAATTTGATTATCATCAAATTATCATTCATTTTTATTTGTAAATATTTCCATGTCATTTTGTCGAAATTAGTTCAATAGTACCATTTTTATGGCATTATCAGTTGCTTAATTTCAATATATTTATCTCCGAAAACACTCGATGTTTCCTATTGATCCGCGTGTAGAACAATTTAAATTATCTGCATTTTATAATAATGTTTGATTGTCAAATTACTATAGTAAAATCAGTGCAATATATTTTTTCAATAAAATTAATTTTGTTAATTGGTAAATGTGAATTAGTTGTCACAAACATACTATTTTTGAAATAAAAGTGTACTTTATCAAATAATTATCAAAAACAATAAAATAGTATTTTTTGAAAAATTAATGATGTCATTAACGTTAAACAACTTTCAAATTAATCAGCTGAATAATTTTCGAACTATTGCAGATTTTTAAAACATGTTTACTAATTTTCACCTCACCCCCTCAACCCTGCCCCCCCCCCCCCTCAACACCCTCAAAGGACGTTCAATTATAATGTTTTCGCTTGGTTTATTTATACCGCTAACGAAATATCATTTTATTGGATTTTAATAAAATAAAAAAGAAATGAAACTATAATTATTAATAAAGTGAGAAATAATGTGAAGTCAATTAAAGGGAGGGAATGGTTAGTTCCACTTTCCAAAAACAAGATTTCAAAAATACACGTAAATTTTGAAATTATAAAATTAAAAATTTACGAGCTTATGAATTGTTTTAACAAGTTTTAAAATACTTTTTAATTTTTGACAATCGCGGCATACCTTATTGTAAGGAGCTCAATATAACGCGTATTAATGATACGGAGTTTAAAGTATAATAATAGCGATAATTGGAAAAGAAAAAATTAAAAATGTAAAATATATAAATTCGACTTTTTTACAGGATATAAATTTCATTTATAATTAAAGAAGATTTTAAATAACTTAATATTTGCTTAACTTACAGTTGTTATTTGCAACTTTGTCGCTTTGAGTAAAACTTGGAAACATTACATTTATGTACATTAAATTTGGTGAAAAGAATTTTTGCACGTTGAAAATAAAATAAAATTTTTTTAATCGTCTACTTTAAAAACATAGATTGTCAAAATGTTATAAGATACTAATTAAAAAGATGGAAAGGTAAATTCTATGAAACGCAAAAATGAAATCAGTTCATGTTTTATATTTGGAAACTAAGGACAAAGAAAGTATCCAAAACAATTAATACTCAAGCGTCCCTCCCCCGGTATAGAGAGTATACGGACATTGAAATTACCTATACATATAATTAGTAAAACATTGAGAAATATGCAAGTAAGGCGTTTCACTCAATATATAATGAATAAACATTTAATATGAAACAATGTGAATTAAAAATTTTAATAATTTAAAATGTAATCTCAATTTGACGTATAAATTAAGTTAAGTAAACGAGAAACAACCATTAATATGTTAATAATGTACATAATTAAAAAATTATAATTCACTTTTAACAGTGTGTCGAAAAGACTTTTCTAATAAATAAACAATAAAAACCGGCTTAATGCCATGCCCCTGTGTTTCTAAATTTATCGGAGTCAAACTCCAACTTGTTTAGTACAAGGTTCATACTTGCGATTAGGTACAGAAAATAACAACCGTAAAATACAAACAACAAATTGGAGTCAAGATATACGTCTGATTAAAGGTTTCACAGCACACACGTACATTGGTGTCGTAAGCTGCGTGATCATGTAGTGAAACTCAGTGACTGACAGATGCCTGCCGTCTATATAAATAAGACAGAAGATTGATATTTTCAAACAAATAATATTTATCACACTGAAATCATGGCAACTGAGATATCTTCCGGAGTTCAAATTTGCCAGCGTTTGTCTGGTTATCCTCTGCTATGCGACAGCTTTCATCAAGCTACTTCTTATTATACCTGGTTCAAAAACTCAAGTCGCTTGGTATCTGGTCCTCTGAATCTTGCTGAGAAAAGCATCAAAACTGTCGCGATTTCGACACAGCCTATCGTAAACCGATTTGATGGAAAACTATCCATCATTGAAAGTGCGGCTTGCTATGGACTGGATCACTTAGAAGAGCGATATCCCATAATTCTCAAACCGTCCAAGGAGATATTGGAGGACACCAAAGAATACTACGAGACAAGTGTACAGCCTTATGTAAGCCGTGTAACTAACCCAATCAGCAGTACATATACAACCGTATCTTCTGGGATTAGAACAGTAGGAAGATACAGTCAGCATACAATGAACACTGCTGTCAACAGTAGCATACAAAATATTTCGCGTCTTGGTGGAATTAATGTCGGGCACAAAGGTCTTCAAGTTTTTGGACAAGTTTTGGACACCGCTGATTTTTACACGGACCGCTACTTGCCACGACATGACGACGATACCGAAGCTACCGCGGAAGAAAATAACGAATGCTCACTTCCTCTCGTTCAGAAGATGGACAGACTTTCCGGCAAAGTTCGTCGTCGAATGCGCGCAAAAGCAATGCGAGACCTGGCAAGTGTTCGCAAAAGAAGTGAAGATGTAATACAAAGGTTACACGCGACAGTGGACCTCGTTGAGTTCATCCGTAACAACCTCAATCATGCCCAGGTGCAGTTTAGGGATCTCACAAAGGAGGTTTCTGAAGCACTAAATCAACTAGAAGAGGAGGATAAACCAAAAGAGGGTGAACAACTGTCCGAACAATATTTTCTTGATTTGACTCGAAATGCTGCCAATAAACTGCGACGGACCGTATTTGCTACAAGTTTTGTTCTTTATAGACATCTCTCGGTAGAAAACCGAAGTCGTATTATAAAAGCGAAACAACAGGCAGACGCTTTACTCATAACTATGTTGAAAAACACTAAATTGACTGACTTAAGTGATTCTTTTCTTCAACAAACTCGTGAAACTCTCAAGCAACTTCGTAAAGCTATGTTCGTTACATTTGATTATCTTCTAAAAAACAAACTGTTTCAACTTTTGTCACACCGATCATCATTTGCAAACAATCAAAGCAATAATAACTGTCAATCACAAAAAACTGAATCGAATCGTCAAATGAATGGGTTTTCAGAACAATCCAATGGACTGCATTGATCTGATAACTGACTTTATTATATTGCATAAAACATATCATATTCGGCATTGAAATTGTATATATCATTTTGCTATGTATAAAATCATTTGTTAATCCATCTGTACATTACGTAACATTTAATTATAATTTTATACTTTTTACTATCAGATCTGTGTGTAGATGTTAAACTGTAAATAGCTATATATACTGTATATATTGAGCTGCTTAAATGTATATAGTACTCCCTTTATCTGAAAAATACTACGCTTTACTTTAAAATAAAATAACGCTAATATTATTTTGACTGTTTTAATATTTAAAAATGGTTTAACGCTTTAAAAAATTTAAATAACATATTAAATATTTTCAATTGATTATAATTAATCAAAGTAGCTACGTCTTATATGAGATATTTAGCATCAGTTAATTAATAAATTAATTAAAATAAATTATTACTTTTACAAATAGAAGTTAGTAATAATTACTCCAATAATAGAGTCAGTAAACTTTAGTTATAATTAACAAAGATAAATATTCAAATAAGACAGAATTTTTGTAATATGTTCTAATTTTTTTATTATAAATATGAGAAACACTTTTAAATTAGTTTTCTAATTTTGAATTTAAAAAAATGCAATAAATAAATGTTCATATTATTATTTTAAATAAATATTTAGTATACTATTAATTTAACTTTTTTAATTTGAATTTTTTTTTTTGAATATAAATTTTGATATTTTTTTAGTATATTGATTTCGATCTATTTATATTTAATCTATCTATTTAATTCATTTACGATTAAGGTATATCTTTATCTTTAATAAATTATACACCGGCAATAACTAATTATTACACTTATTTGAATTATTATAATATTAAATATATATTTAATATATAATTAAAATATATAGATTTATAAAAGTGTAAGGAGAATTTAATAAATGATCGTTATCCAAATATTGTCTTTTAGATGTTCCATTTCCTGATGAGCACAAACTATAATATATTAATAATCTGTTAGTCTGTCATATATATAGTTTAGGTTTTTGAACAAGTGTATGTACAAATCTGTTAAAGTGTTTAATCTTGGATTTAAAAAGTAATTTTTTGTATTTGTAACATATTTAATGATTAATATATCAAAAGTGCACATATTTATAATAATTGATTTATCCATTATGTATAAAAAAACGTATTGTTTCAACATAAAATACAACTTTTTTCGTTTGTTAATTTTTTACATATAGCCACTGAAAAATTGAAAAAACCTGATTCTTCGCATATAAAAATTTCTTATTTTATAAATGGGGAAATTAGTACATTAGATACGGACTTGTATAATTTTTCTTTGTAAATTTTAATAACTGACAGAATTTATATTATTATTAACTTTTACCAATATTATTTAACTAATATATAAATATATATTGATAAAATTCAGTAATTTAATATATATAACTTCAACAATATATATTCATAAAATTATGTAATTTAATAATCCGTTCGTTAAAATGATTTAAGAGTTTGTCACGAACGAGACCACTTATTAACTACTGCGTTGATTTATTAAAAGAAACTAAATCAAGTCAAATTAATAAATAGTTCAAAGTCTCGTAATTGCTTTATATCATTGTGTCACACAATTTGATTAATATCTGTATTTGAAGTGTATTCAACTCTATAGTCTGTTAAAATAAAAGTAGAAATACTTAATTAATCTCAAAAACAAACCGGTAACAGAGGTCGTTCAGTTCCGACTGTATTTGAAACTGTACTTGATGTCTTAATGTCCTTTTACATTTATATTATGGAATTGTTGCACATACATTTATAGCATGTGAATAGTAAAGTAGATAGGCTACAACTGATTAATTTAATAATACTTTATATTAATTGACAGAAAATTTAAGTAAAAATAGAGAAAAGTGAAATAAAAAAGTTGTGTAAAAAGTAACGTATTAATTGAATCGAAATATAGTTTTAATAAAAGTGTATTTTAATGAATGAAGGTGAAGAAGTTCTTAATGAATGGTACGAAGAAGACGAGGTTTGTATTAATGGGCTCGCGGAGCCAATAACGGTTGCTATATAATTTCAGATGGAACAGCGGTAATCAAGAGGGTGGATATACAGTTTCTTGCTGATGAGTGAAGACTAAGGACGTGTTACAATGAATTCGATCTAAATATGACTATTTTTTATGCATTATTTTTTTAAATATTTGTTAATACAAGTTTATTTTAAATAAAATCTTAGTATTTTGAGTTCGTTATATTATAATAAAATCGTGTTCAAATATTGATTATATCTTAATTTTATACATTTTTATGAGGCCCTAGAAATATTCATATCCGCAATACTAAATGTATAATCGAGGGTATAGTGTAATTATTTAAATGGGCTAGTTCATAAGGGGGGGAGGGTATTGAAGATCGTTTAACGTAACGCTGAGAGAGGTGTTTGACCTAGCGTTACTACGAGGGCTGGGGTATTCAAATTGATCAAAAATAGCGGTCCCAACAGTCCCAACTATATGCACAAGACAACAAAATTGACTGACCTAAGTTACTCTT
This sequence comes from Coelogynopora nodosa, assembly GCA_034780555.1. Classification (NCBI taxonomy): domain Eukaryota; kingdom Metazoa; phylum Platyhelminthes; order Proseriata; family Coelogynoporidae; genus Coelogynopora; species Coelogynopora nodosa. The sequence goes on from JAUZND010031669.1 coordinate 26,789, forward strand.
TTTTTCAACAAACTCGTGAAACCTTCAAGCAACTTCGCAAAGCGCTTATTTGATACATTTGATTATCTTCTAAAAAACGAACTTTTTCAACTTTTGTTCATTTTGTTCAACACACCGATCATTATTTGCAGACAATAAAAACTGTCAATCACCAAAAAAAGTTTAATCAGATCGTCAATAGATTTTCAGAACAATTACGAATAAAATGTTGCATGTATAATTTACTTTTACACAATCATCTAAACATTTTACACCGTTGAATTGAATGACATTTTAAACCGTCTAACTGAAAACATATATACCCACTCTTCTGTAAATGTTATTGTATATCTGCTCGTATAAGTGATTACCTCTATTAAGGCTTTACGTAAAGTTTGACATTACTAATTAATTTGGACTATTTCAACATACTTTTTTTGCTATTTATAATAAGGTATAATATTTGAACAATCCTTCTATTATATGTGAATCATCCTTATTGCCAACTCATATAGTCATAGCAATTATTGTTTAGTCCATCTGTATACAATTATTTATTGTTTTCTTTCGTTAGTTAATACTATTGTTTTGCAATTAGCGAATAGCATGGATCAACTTCATATATAAGGAAGGATAGTCAACTGCTAAATACATTGAATTAAATAACAACTTTTGAGCAACTTGAAACTATTACATATTTCTTTATTGCTTAAAAGATACAAAGGTAAATTTAAAGGTTAGTCAACATATACAATAGTCAAGTGCAATTCCGTGTGGCATATGTTAATGCTCAATGTATCATCATAATCTCTTAATACTGACCGATTTAAATAATTAGTTCAAACTGACTGTGTCTTCAACTCAAAATAAGCTGCGCATTCCATTAATTTCATATAGTTTATTACTCGACAATACAATGAACCTTATTAAAATATGTACTTTACTTAATTCCCTTAATCATTTTTTACACCTCATTAGTGGGTTTTATGTATCGTATATACCACCACTAAGTTCAAGCATATGAAATAAAACATTTAAATGTTCAGAACATAATACTAATAACTAACTAATACTATAATATGATTACAAACTGCATAAGCACAACATTATTACTTAGTTATATTGATCCTCACTTCTAACATCTATTGCGGTAAACTTACTATTTAATATTTTTTTCGAAAAAAAAAACTTCATTTAAGTATATGTTTTGGAAATATTATCTCACTCTTTCTTTTCTCAAAACACACATAACGATATAACTTAATTTAAATGCGCTAATTTTAAATTAACGCGTGTAAAAACAAAAAATACAAAACACAAATATTCATAATAATATATAATAAATTAAAAAATTCATACATGTAAGATTACACTGGTATATATGCGAAACAACAATGTACATGAACATAATACGTTAATATGAACTTTAACTGGAGACCCCACAGATAATATGCGGAAACAAAACTGTACCAATATCAAAATATCTCAATCTTTACAGAACATTATTTTCAGTTAACAACTCACAAATGAACGAATATAATTATTTGGTGAGTGAAGCTATAGTTCACAAATAAAAACACCAACAATATATTATGACACACTGAAACAGTCTCAGAGATTATACAATACTAAACAGCTCTGGCATACTATATGACTTACAACTCTGGGCGCAATAAAAATCCCCAAAACCCTCATAGAAGGAACAGATTAAGTAGAACATGATATGAGCAGAGTATAATAATGATACGCATTACTCCCAAAATACATTTACATTTATAAATAATAAGAAAAAAGAAGGGTTTTATTTTGATTTTAAACAAACTGCTCAACCAGTCGTGTCCTTACCAAAGAAATAAATATATTGAATGAGCACCAACTGGTTATATCCAGGTATAAAGAACAACAATCTTTGAGATGATATTGTTACTATACAATATAGCAACATGATCACTTTAAAACACTTGATGGTTTAAGTACGAACAATAAGACAAAATATTATTTATATATGAGTATCCAGAAAGAAACTCACTATGAAATTGTGGGCCGATGTTTACAATATTATCCGGAAGGTTTCAGCATCACTGAAGAGAATTGAAATTGTTCAGAAATTCAAAAACTTAATAATAATATATATCCACTGTAGAATATTTCATAGCCTATAGAAAGCTATTTTCATTAGAATAGATTAAATAAAATTACCCTTAGCTGATATGTTTCCTGCAACACGGGTAGTCATGTATAATTGACGCAGGAAATTTAAAAATAGTTATTAATCATGAAACATTGGAAGATCAAAAGTTGTAAGAAGATAGCTAAGTTCAGATTATTTTTAACAAAGTTTCCATGTAGCAAGGCAACACAGTTATGAAAGTATTGAAAAATTGAATTGTATGTTATACATTATAATTTCCAGTGGGCGTACAACTCCCCAATTGGTCCACACTTCTCTATTGGAAACCAACCAGCGGAAGCAGCGGTGAAGAGAACAAGACAGACTATGGAAGTGTGGGGGGGGGGGGGGGGACAACGCCAACCATCATCACTCAAGTTTGACTTCTGGTTTGTCTCCGGACCAGACCGATTCACGACTCAAATCTTCAACAGCGCATAGTCGAGGGAACCAACCGCGTCGACGAACTGAAATATTTGTAGAGATAGTGTGGTGAGGGGGGGAGATGTATCATTAATTTGTTTTTATTATATATTTTTATGTTTAGCAAATTTAGAGGGGTTGATTTAACAAATATGTTTTACGATTGTTTTATTATTTTTAAATACTATGGACGTTTTGTCATTTAGAAAGCCTGTATTTTGAAATATATAAACAAACTCTGACGAAGAGACAGTTAGTACAGAAAGCATAGTTACCTACAAATATCCTCCTGTTGACTTATCATCTAAAGGGTTCCTCTTATTTATTACAATTCAAAAAGAGGTGGTGTATTCACTAAAGTAAGCTAACACCATCTAGACCACATATAACAATAATTGTTAGAATAAATCAAACAACTTATTTAAATGACAAGATAGGCCGAGGCAAGAAATTGCCCGTTTGTGACTATACGAGACAAATAAGTGAGTGACCCGAAAGTAATGAGAAATAACCGATATAATATAATACAATACGTGTAACAGTACGTAGAGGACACTACAATTGAACATAGCTTGTTGATTAATTATATTGGTATATATATTTTGTTAGGTTACGTATAGTACTACACTTTTATTCTAAATTCTTTACACTAAATATTTAGATGTAGCAAATAAAGAAGTATTATCATTGATAATTTATCATATTAAATTACAATTACATCAATTCATATTATATATAATTTCATATAAAGTATTACACATGAACATGGTAAAGCTGATGTTAAGTTGATCTGAATTTTTTTCATTTAGATCTGAATAAACCGTTTATTTAATGAATAAAAAAATGAATGAAACAATTATCAATAAATTTGTAAACATTGATTTAAAGAATGGAACTATCTCGTTACAACTCTATTATTTTACCAATGTTATTGAATGTGATGGAGCACACTATAAGGAACAATACACGTAATTAACTCTTATCTTTCTTAAGCAAGAAGAGTGGCTTTTACAGATGTAATCAATAATAAACCATCTTTAATAATGCGACACATTGCAATGTTAAATCATAGGAGTGACCCTTCTTGCCATTTATGTAAGTGTTTTGGTATAAACCAATTATATTATGTTTATTGGGCATTAATTATGTGCATTATGTACATTATAAAAGGCACAATTTAAGTAAATTTTATGTTTCAAAATACTAATACTTCGTGTAAAAAAAAGGAATTTATTACATTATTTAAAAAAACGACTAAAATTTAAAAAATAGTGTAAGATTATTTTTTAGATATTTCAGTTAGATGCGTGTGATCTTTTGAAACTACAATGAATTACGTAATAATTACAATAATTACATATTATTATTAATAGGCTAGTATTAAATGTAAACATGTATAATATTATAGTTGTACATAAATCAATATAGGAGAATTATAAAGAGAACCTAGTAATAATAGCTCACTTTTCTTTGATCCGTCGGTGCGGAGAGATGGTTCATCATCGATAACCTGTCCATACAACCAATGTCTAAAAATAGATGCGTAAACAGTGCAATATAACAGATTAGTGTATTATAATTCATACTTGAAAAATTAATTAAAATTATTTCACTCACTTATTAAAGTTAAGATAAGAAAATGAAGAATTTAGCTTAACTAAATTTTGAATTTGTTATACACAAGACACTGTGTTTTTAAAACAAAGACATGTATAATGAGAATTCAAATTATTTAAAAACACACTTTAAAGTTAATACAGATAAAAATGTTGAATCTAAAGTACATTGAATTATATAGACAAATTAATTTAGGTTCAATGTAATACATTAACCAATATTATCTGATATAATTTCCAGTTTCTTCGGTGGTGGACGAGGAAACCAATCCCTTAAAATAATAATGTTTTGCAAATAATTTTGACATTTCGTACATATAGAATACATTATCATCATGGGTTTAGGGGCGATCGGATTAAAACGTAAATTCAAGTTATAGTATTTGTTTTGTTATAAAGTTAATTTAATTAATTGATTAACCATATCAAAGAAAAGAACTTATGTTAAATTATAGAAACGTTTCAACGTTTTCTAAATGTAGTAATTTTTATCACAACTTTTGATATCAAATTATAAAAATAGTATAAGAATATGATAACCTCAACCAGCAATTAAAACTAATAATTTTATAAATTTAAACTATGGTTTTTGACAAGATAATATAATCACTCAATATTTTACAAACTTTTATTTTTTAGTATATTTTAACTTTTTGATTTGATTAAAAAGTGATCTATGATAGAAAATGTAGAGTTAAAAACACATTTTTCATTGCATCAAATTCGCCAGGGTGTACTCCACCAAAGAGTCTAAAGTTGTCCCGTAAAAGGAATGGAATTAAAACCCGACGAAAATTAAAGTAAATGAAAGCGAAACAATTTTCCCGAAACCAAGATACTTAAAAAGGATGTTAGAGATGATGAAATTTAGCTTTTTAAAGACCATTATAATAAGCGAAAAAAGCGTCGAAAGGTATGACTGTATGATCAAAGCTAGAAAGAAGACATAATATGTTCGACACACTGAGCACCAGCACAAGTGATGATCAGATCACCATGTAATCAAGAATACACTGATCAACGTGAACCGACCGGTCATTTACAGCAATTGGAAAGTTACGAACAGCTACTACAGTGAACAATGTCGTGTTATGTTACGATAAACGATATATTTTGTACATGTTATGATGTCGTGTATATTTATCGTGTTGAAAATGTGAACCGACCGTGATAGTTCTTTATTACTTCAATTACGACAATGACATGAAAAAATGACAGGTTGAAGAGGCCACACGAGTGTCCCTCTACGTGATATTATGTAGCCTACTTTATTATGAAGCTCAGTTCAACCGTTCTGCTTCAATAAATTGAATCAAACAAAACACTCGTGTAGCAATATATATATATAATATATACATACTATTAATAGATTAATATATCTTAGCTCGATTAGCGTTAGTTTTGTCGGCAATAAGGCATAATTTATTATCTATATTATAGATAATAATTATGGCTTATTGGCGGCAAAACTAACAGCTAGCGATGCTATATTAGGGTAGAAAATTTTTTCGCGTCTTCATTTTAACAAATGTAAATAAATTTTAAGGATCGTTGTCATGCATAGCTTTGAAGCAGGATGTGATGATTAGATATGATGTCAGAGTAGTGGAACAAGAATCGGTCTCTGGGATCACATTATATATTTTTGAGTACTGTGCGGGTTTGGGTTTTTCAGTTATATCAATACTATTAATAAAAAGTAAAGGCTTCATATTTATTTTATTTGAATAAAATATGAAATACTATTTATTTTTTGTATTATAGGAAAACCACCTTTTAATTCATAGTCAGATAATTTATAGTAAATGAAGGAGAAGTGAAATCATAAAGAATTAGGAAACCAACTGCGTAAAAATCTAATAGATTCGCATACTATTGAATATCACAAAATATTGATAGGCTACCGTTCAGACATAATGCGACAACATTTATAACCTGTTATCGTAAGTACTCATACATACTTATTATACATAACAATAATTAGTGTACTTTTCGGTTTATCGAAATATAATAATACTTTATTCCGTCTGTTCTGTAACATAGTTATGAAAACAATAATATTGACAAATTACAAAATGTATTGGTGCAACCAAAACGAATGTTAGGATAATTAAAATACAACAAAATAAAAGATCAATCGGTAAACCAGAAGATTTCGAATTATTAACTATTTATATTATATAAGTTGTAAGTCGATAATATCAAAAAATTTAATTATTAACAACAATACATAGATTTTGATTTTAAAAAGATTAAATAATTGTATTTTAAGATCCGTAGAATCCGCGACATAATATGTTCATAACCTGCCCGACTAGCCGTGGTAATATAAATACACAACAACAGCTGTGAAAACAAACCACCAAACCAACTCAACCGCCTCCAATGGAACTAACTCACTTTCTCCAGCGAGTGACGCGCACAGTCTGCGCGGGGTTCAGCCTCAGTCGGGGCTCATCGGTGCACGGGGGGGAGCAGCAGACGCGCAACCCGAAGCTCAGAAGAGGGAACACTGCCCCGCTGTAGACGTGTCCGATACGGTAGGTCACCGAATGCAGATTCTTCTGCCGCTTCTGTCGGAGCTGTTCGATCTGTGTGGCGGGGAGGGGGAGGGTTCGCTCTTACATGATTGTTTTTTTGATATTAGGAGGTGTCTAAGAGATTTATAAAGATATGCACAGGACTGACTTTGGGTATAATAATGTCAAGCAAATATTATTTACAAAACAACAAAAAAATGTTGTCAATTAGCGAGAATAGTTTTACTCATCACCCTTTATTTTACAATTTAAATAGAAAAATTCCAAACACAAGGTCAGTAAATTAGGTACTATAATAAAACTTTACAGTTACATAACAATGTATTTTAATTCACTTGGAACAATATCCAAGATCTGTAGGAACCTTGACGTGTGGAGGTTATATACATTGATGTGAGGGGACCACCTTACTTATTTGAGTTTATTTCATTCAGTAAAAGATTTTATAATAGAGTGCGAAGTATGGATTGCAAAGAAAGTAACTCTTAAATGCTGTTCTCCAGAACAAAGGAAATATTTATATCTAATTACACCTTAAAACGCATATTATTGTCCAATAAAATCAATGTTATAATTTAATTATTTTAAAACAAGTAAATCAATAAATATTTTGAAATAAATAACATTTTCAGTAGAAATCTCTATTAGTCTAATCTTAATAATTTCATTTAGGTATTTATATTATTTACCATAAACGTAATTTTAACTACATTATATTTGTGTCCTAACTTTTTTCTTATTAGCAGAATTACATTAACCTACAATATTATTATGTCAGTGAGGCACCTTTTTAAGTAAACCAAACAAGGGTATAAGAAAACTCGTTTGTTTAATGTATTACATCCAAAAATTAATTTAATAATTTTTGGATATAAGTTATTGAATAAATTTAGTCCAAACTACATCTCTTTAGAATCGTTAGTTTATTTTGTAAAATATACAAAGGGCGCGAGAACACTTGCACACTTCAAAGAAGGTGTTTATTGTTAACAAGGTATATTTATATAATCATCTTTTCGCATAATTTAATTCAAATAAGAATTACACGAAAAGATTAGAGCTTTTCAATCAAATTTTACGCGGCATAGATTCTCCAGTAAAAGTATTGAATAAAAGCAACGTCTAGTAAATTAAGTTAGCAGTATTTATTGTGATTCTTGCACATTTTGACAACAGTTATGTATAGTATGCCCAGTAACAGTCATAAATAGGGCTCCTTTACGAACTCTTGTATTGCTAACTTGTCTGTACATTAATCTAAACGAATATAATTCTCACTTCCTAACAATACATACTTATTAAAATGAACCGAAAACACACAAATTTCAAATTTTCAGTATTGAACTAGCTGAAATGAACACGGTGTGTTGAATATTGAAACATTAAATAAAATAGAATTTTACAATAAAAATTTTATGAATCAATTTGGATTGGAAAGTTTCACCATTATGCTTATGTCGTACACTTGCTATTTATTCTATGTTGTGCTCAGCTTACCGTCAGGTCAAATTCGTGGCAACCATTTCGAAGGGTCCACTCATAGCCATCACCAATAGTGTGACCTGACCAAGTAAACACCTGAAAATGGGGAAAACGCATACTTTTTATATTTGACCAATAAAATGATACTTTTGTAGTATAATATACAATGTTTACCAATCACCGATATATATATATATAATAGACAGTTAGTATATTACAGCTTTTGTATCACAGATATAAAAAAAATATTATACTATAAAAATTGTTATTAATAAAGGGATCTCCATATAATTATAACTTGAATTACATACATTAAAAAAAATGAATTTTATTAGTATATGTGTGTTTATTTAGTACCCATAATTATAGCTAAAAAATAAAATACATATATGTTTAGTAATATTAGTAGTGATAAACAGCGGTTTTTTTGGTTTTTTTAAATCCAAGAAATATATCAAATATATTTAAATTTTAAATAATAATGCAAATAACCAATGCAAACAGCAAAAGTAGAAAGTGATAAATCTATGTATAAATGTGAACGAATACAAAATTATACAATTATCAGCAGATCAACTCGCGTGAGGGAAAATGGTAGTCATCTCTTCATTTTTATAAATATTCAAATTATCTCATTGGTAAGTTATTTGAAATAATTTTTTAATATAAATTTTTGTTTTTGTTATCTATATTACAATGAGACGAACAAATTGGATGGGGTGAAATAGTTGAAATAATGACGAATATCTATGGCAACCTGACAGATGCATATAATTTAGAATAACAAAACAATAATATATTGTATATACTCGACCAAGATATGAATACTAAAGTTAGCCTACATTAAATGATTAACTAACCCTTGAAAGATTTATTTTGACATAATCTAATGACGGAACTATTTAATTGCGCTTCTCATATAAACTATAAGTTGACTACCTTTTGTTTACACTCCGGTTTTGAGGGGGTGTATATATATATAAGTAGAGGTAGAGCCACAAAGTTATCAAAATATCATTAGGCTTTACTTTAGCTGGCTTACTGACATTAGAAAGATTATATCGTTGACTAATTTCTGCATCGAGTCACAAGCAAATTCCATCATAATGTAGGCAAGAAAAGGTTTTATAACAACGTGATAATCCTTACAATCAAACAACTAGTGATTCATACATATATGCACAAGTTGGTAGTAATTCATTCAATGTCTATCCATTTGAATTTTTAGAAAATTATAAACTTAATTGTTATCAATTATTCATATTTAATTAATACAACTAAAATGTTGTTCAATAATGTGCTATTCTTATTCTATACACAATTTAGTAAAGAGTAAGAAAATTGTACTACGTGAATACGAGTAAAAGCAAAATACACGCTGACAAAATCCAAATTACGATACACATTGTAGCGCTCACTATGAAAAAAGGTTTAACAAATAAATACACAACAACAATAAACAAAAAATTCAATACAACACACATTTTAAAATATTTAAATATATTCATGAATGTTAAACACAATTTACAAATTTGTAACAATTATTAAGCCTTTAAACACTATACTACTTATATCAGTATTAACTTATACTACTAATTATTTATTAAAAAGCGGGAAAATATATAATTTGTATATAGATGGCGCAGTCAAAATTACATGGTAACCGTAATGTCAATATACGAAGTATAAGAATAGTATAGCGCAAATAGAATATACTGACTGAAAATACAGGTAAATAAGCAAACAAATAAATGATATAATTATTATATTCATTTTATTACATACTTGACGAATATTGTTCCACTTTCCAAGATGATATGGATATACAAAATTTTCTGGTTCTTCCGGTTCTCTTTCTCGATATTCGGCCTGAAGAATTTAAAACATAATTTTAATAAAATTTCCGTTCAATAAATTTATTTTCTCTGAAATTAATAAAAAGTAACAACCATAAACAGCAACCGCAAAATTCGATCAACCTGGTTTCCTTCCTATTCCCGGACAAAATGTGGCAATACACTTAAGACACCAACAGTTGATAAGACCGCACAAACAATGACAATAGATTTCAGATTTTGATTAAAACAACAAAAAAACTTCACATTCAGTCTCTGAAGTATGCTTTAGTTAGCACACGATAAACTATGTACGATCTAAAAGTTAAGGAACAAAATATCAACTTTATCCAATGTAATTGCACAGGCATATTTATACGGTACAAAAAAGGTTTAAATTGTAAAGTTAAACAAATATTATATTAAAAACACATGTCTGTGAAAAAATGGGCTGATGCATGCATATTTCCTTTTATATGTCCTTTCATTTCTCTAATTTAAATATAGTTTAATAAAAAAAAAATTTAATAGTAAACTAAATGCATCTTAAAATTGAAAGTACAATCAATATTTAGCCATATTCATTTGTTTCGGTTCATATTTTGATTATTTCATCATGATTTTTTTAAAATCTTCCTATGGTATTGCTTTAAAAATTACAGATTATTCTGTGAAAGTAAAAGCGCATCTAAACTCCTAAAAAATAGGGAAAATAACAATGCAATAAAATGTTAATTGTCCTACAAATATTACATGTTATTTTACAAAACATTAATGTATTTCTTTGTACTTCAATGCACAATGTTTTAATTCGCTGCGAATGAGTGATAAATATGCGGAGATCTTACAATACTATTGAATTGATAAGTTACTTATCTAATCATATCAATTTTTTAAATATATTTCCAATGTTAAAAGTTCAATTGTTAAATATGCACTGTTGATATAATAGTGTTGGATTTCGAATCGTTAAATCAATTGACGATTTATAGTTAATTTCAATTGATTAATTCAGACAATATTTTATCAAGTGTGTTTTAGAATGGATACTCAATTATTATTCTAAATCATAGAAGGTCGGTCAAGAGATAAGACATATTAAGTGAGAAAATTATTGTGATATATAAAATATTTTTCCTATTAATTATAGGGTATATTTTATACTTTTGTTATATACTCGGAATAATTATGGTAAATATATTTAACTAAATTGGGACTGTGAAAAAATAGGCGCAAAATAGGTACCAAACTTTTGGTAGCCAACAATAGCTAAAGTAATTGCCACTGTGAAATGATACACTGTGGAATAACCGGCTTACTAAAATATTTAATAAATTAGGAACGGAAATGGCATAAGTACACTTAGTAATGCTTTTACACATTTATTCTCATGAGTTTTAATGTTTTATATGACATACAATGTTCAGTTAAAACAATAATAACATAATATACGAATTAATCAACTTCAGATGGCATTTGTGACCAAAAAATAGTTAGTCAGTTGGCATTGATTGTTATATATTATAAAATGGTGAAATTATATATGTTAAAAATGTTATATGTAATATTATTAGGAATACAATATTTTTAATGGTAAAATCTAATAATAGCCTAAGTAAATTAGACTCGTGAATACTGCTGCCGCGCCAATAAGTCATGACTAATAAGCCAATAGCATATGCAAAAACTACTGATTAAATTGTAATTGGATAAAATAGAAGAGCTTTTTATAATTCATAGTTGTGGATGGATAAAATAAAATAACACCTTTTTCTTTCTAAGAATATATAATTTTTGTGAAAATGTAGCAAAATCACCTTTATCTTAATAAAAACTACAGATAGGGTTACCTATCGAATTTGTATCAAAATCTTTAATGAAACGTCAGTTCACCCACCTTCTCGCTGATCCAGGACTCAATCCCGGTCTCGTTCTTGAGCACACTTCTGAACTGGACGATGAAGAGTCCGCCCACGGCCAGCACCACCCCCACTGCTAGTCCGATGCCGAACAGAGTCATCAGAATCTCCACTAGACCAAAGTATACGATCGGCTCACCGTCACCCAGCATTGCGTAGTAGCTCTGTTCGTAGCACGACATCACAAACAATAGGTTGATATAATCAATCTATCTGTGGCTTCTGCGGTGTTTTTGTTATATCATTTGATAGTTTAAATAGTAGTAATCATTTGTAATATATTGTATTTATATGCATTAGAATTTGTGTACTTGAATATAAATGTTAGATCTATTTTCACAACGTTGTAAATACGTGCAGAATCGTGTTAAGGGAATGTCGTATGGTTATAATTGTTTACTTTTAATATATCAGGTTAATGCTAGCGAAAGTTTAAATACTTATAATATTATTAGAATTTATTAAACTCTTTGATAATTGTGGTTTTCTATTTTATGAGACAAACAAACAATAAATATCTCTTTGCCAGGGTTTTCAAAATAAATAAAATTCATCACATAAAAAAATAAAACAATGAAAAAGTCATGCATATCAAAAAGTAATACTTTCTGATAAATATAACGTCAGAAATATTCTTATATCGCTTTAGATAATTACCACTACATCATTGCAATAAGTACATACTTAGCGCGATTGTGAGTAATGTATAATATATATATATAATATGAATTGATATATTTAAATTTTACTATAATATAGCATCTTGAACGTTTAATTTATCCATACTTGCTTTTCGTGCGCTTCCATATACCGAAGAGCATTCCAATTCCATGTTATTATTTTCATTTTCAGGAGTGGGCCAATCACTTCAATGGTTTGACACATTAATTTTTTTGCATTTTGACAAATTTCCAAATTAATTTTTTTCATATTATGTAGTTATGTTCACATAGTATGCAAAATTTAAACGGTTAAGCCTAAAATAACGAAGAAAACCATTTAGATGACGAAAAGAAATAAAGTAATTACTTTTTAAAATAACAAAACATTTATTTAGGATTCATAAACTTTATTTCAAAACCAAAATTCAATATCTTTTTTAAAAAACATTCAAGAGCTTATAGTTAATCTTTTAAATTGTTTTGCATATATTACAAACAATATGTATTTTCTAATAGCCTTAACATGTCATCTCTTCTATTTATTCTAATTTGGTTTCTTATTGAAAATGTACGATATGTTAATTTCATATAATTTTTGTACATTTTTCATTAAACTGTTATTATATAAAAATTACAGAAATTTATATAAAATGATTTTTTTTAAATATTTGAAAATAGCATATTATAACTCTGTAGGCACTTAGTTCATGGTTACTTGTAAATAAAATCTGATTACATTTTCTTAGAACATTAGTCCAAACCAATATTTGAACATTTAAAAATAAATTTTTCACACCATTTTTGTACTTTCTAAAAAAATGAAATTTATAAATTTTGGCAATTTTGAACTTTTCTAGGTCAATCTTCAACTAATAAATAGCTGATGTATTTTTTCCAGTTTTGTTATTACATTTATGTAGCACACAGAAACACACACTATTAAATCGAATGTAAGCACAAAGAGACCACTCACAACAAATATTGCCTTGTAAAGGGAACAGGAAAGTATAATCGTTGAGTGAAGACATCCAATTGGTGCAAAAAATAAAAAATAACAGAAAAATCCATGATTGAGGTGGCCACAGCAGGTATTTATCCACGGACAATGGTGGTCCATCTTAAAAACACAGCGATCACACTTGCGACAGTGGTGAGCGCGTGGTGGCTTGAAGCCCTCACAAAAGTTGCAATACTGAAGGAACTGGGTATTTAGTTTATTAGTCTGAAGAAGTTGAAATGGAAAATTTACGTAATTATTCATTTATAAGGGAAGCATATGTATAAACACATAAATATACAATAAATAAGCATATAAATAAATATCATGTCATCGTTGGCATTACCATCTTAATTACTTTAGATTTTATTTTTTTAATTTCTTGAGATAGCCTCCTTAAAAACACATTCACATTATGATATGTATAATAAACGTAAGAAAAATTGTTTTACAATCGGTTAGGTAATATTTATAAATTAACTTAATATTTATAAATATGGTTCTCAAAACCTACTAAGACTGCATTAAGAAATGTTATTAAATTAATTATGTAAATGAAAATATAATGTCATTTGGACACCTGAACGTTAGGTATAACTATCTATCTAACTAACTGTACTAATACATAGGTATTTTTCTAGTTTTATATTGCATCATTCCAATTCATAGTTGGTATTATAAATATTTAATTGAGATATACTACACTACTAGATGGGAATTTATTGTATCACAGAGACAAATCAATAGTTTGAATAACAATTTGAGATATGCTATATTCATTAATAATGCACCTGGATTTGCACTACACAATGAATGCACTTTGTGTTGACTACATTAACATATATATTTTTATTAAGTTATCATGACAATAATGTTTCCATTATTGAGACAAAGTATGAGGCAAAGTCTTTATAACTTTTGTTTATAAAATAAGAATGTGCGCTACACGAGATGCTATTAAGTGACTTTTGTTTCCAGGACTTGCCTATGCAGATAAAAAATTATGAAATAGATATATAAAAGATCTGAAACAATATCTATACAACCAATTGTAAAAATGGAAACTATGGAGTTGAAACGTGGAAATGGAAAGTTACAGATTTAATATCTTTGTTTAATGATTCATTAACTTCTACCATTTCATTGCAATGTGTAATGGTGGTGGCCAAATATGATGCTATCTGATTTTACATGTTTATCATTTACATTTAAGTTACAGTTCTGTAGCACCCACCGGTTTCCAAAAATAAGGAACAAATCCAGGCCCAATAAAAGATCCTGATAAGTAATTGCTCATCACAAGATAGAATTCAAATATGTAGAACATGAAGTGGAGAGTACCACCCAGAGATATCAGTGGCGGCCACCACTGAAGAATTGCATTTGTTGTGATCATTGCTATATAAAAGATTATAGAGAGGGCAATTATTGGACCCCAATGTGTGAGGCGAAAAAAACGTGATGTTATTGTTGGACATTCTGAGGCATTTGGTTCTACAAATGACGTGTTAGCAGCTTCACCAGCAGACGGATTACCATTTAGTTCAGTTATCTTTTTAGCCATCTGTAAAAATCAAAAGAAATATATTGTATAAAAAATTATCATGAAAACTATTATTATGATGCACTCAGACTATTAGATACCAAAAAAAAATCCGAATATTATTTATATTTTTTCAAGTAACTAATAAAAGCAGTTTAAAACTCATAAATACACTAAAAATTTGTAATCATTAACAAATTAAATAGAGAAACCAGTTTAAAACACTTTTTTATAATACCTTTTAAGAATTTTTAAAAAAGCCAAGGTTTAAATTTGTTTAAATTCAAGGTTGGACAAGGTTAGAAATGTATAACTTAATACTTATCAAATTCCCAGTTCATGTTCAATGTATTAAAGTATATATTGTTTCCAAAAATAACAAGCAATAATGTGACATGTGCATATTGTCAAATTTAGTTGATTTAAAGGTTAACATTCTTAATTGGTTTAATAGGTATAAAATGGAATGGTTGGAATATGGTACAGATAATGACATTTGGAAAAACAATATTAAAAAGATAGAAGATATAAAAAAATGATAACTCAAAAGACTATTGGATCTTTTGATACAAAATGGGCTAAAGTAATACATAATAGTATTTTTTAAAACTATTTCAAACATTGTAAATTTTACATTCTCATGATATGCATAAACATATATGAATTACTGTTAATATTAGAAATAATATAAATAAAATGTCAATCATAAATTTTAATGATTATCAAAATGAAACAAAAACCAGAATGCAAAATAAAAAAAGATACAAAAATTTAATAAAAAAAATTGATAAAAAATATTTGTGTTATATTTATTGTACATAATTTAATATGATACAAAAAATTTAGAAAAATCTCTATGTTCTGTAAAACATAATACATTCTATTAATACATAATACATTCTATACAAAACAACAGAAATTAGTAACTTTTAAAATGTAATATGATTTTGTAAATATGTAAAATTGTATAAATTTGCAATACATCACATTTTATTTAGTAATATACACTTTCAAGCATTTTAAAAATTAATTTATCTGATCTAGTTCAAAATAGGGATATGCAGGTATTTAGTTATGATGATAAAATGTATTTGTTACTAAAAAATTAACTCCATATATTTCACAATATCCATACTGGAGAGTTGCATTTTTGCTGTGATTTTTTAATGAACAAATAAAGAAATATTATCTTCTATTACTTTTTCTAAGATTAATTTAACAACTTTGAGTACTCTATTTACTTCTTATTTAACAAATAAAGAAATATTATCTTCTATTACTTTTTCTAAGATTAATTTAACAACTTTGAGTACTCTATTTACTAAAATACACAATGCATCCTCACTAAAACTAGTTTTTTTGGTCAAAAATAAGTAAAACAATTTTATTTTTGGATAATTATAGAAATAAAATGATTATTTAAATATACTATTATATTTTTTGGACTAGGCCTATGTTCTATGACCAATTAAAATATTACATTTTAAAAACTATGCAAATAACAGAAATAAAATTATTATCATTGACACAAATTATTATTTGAAACGAAGCACTAATAGAAAATAATTAGCACATATATCAATAAGAGTTCATTATATATAGTTAAAGCCCCAAGCCACTATGTTATCTAGATATTATATTTTCTTTTTATAGGTACCTACACATAGCACTGTGTTCTGATTTTTTCATAGTCTTTCTTATGTCCAGGACCAGAAATCTTGGAAATGCATACATATGGGGACAATGATTAGTATATCATATAATAACATTATAGGTTTTCTTTCAGAAATATACATTTGAAATATTTGTTATAAATAAATATTTTGACAATTTTTTAATAGAATATGCTACGAAATATTTTAGTCTTGTATATTAATTGCATGCCAAGTCTCAAAACTCTAGTTCATTTGAAAGTTTCAAAATTATAGGAGGGAGGGGCTGATGAGGTATGGATGTGTAATGATGAAATGATGTGCAATAATGTGATATGGAAATGCAAAAAAGTCCAGTATGGATAGTGTTAAAGAATATCTATTTAATATACCATGTCATGTGATTTTTTATTAATAAGTATTTAAATCTATGAAGAAAAAGAAATATATATATCTATGGTTACAAATATGTAACATCTATGACTAGGTGATATCAATGATTAAGACAATGTTAATGCAGATAATAAGGCATAAATGGAAGATATTCAAAATCTTGTCAAGTCTTTTAATTTAATTTTGTTAATTTTATTTAGTGAAAAATCTAGTCGAGTACAAAAGCACAATCTTTTTTATTATGCTTTAGAGAATTAACATACTGTTATTCAGTATCCATCAAGTCAATGGACCGACTGTTTGGGCAGCTGTTTCCTATTATATAAACATTAACATCAACTTCAGCATTAGTTTTAGTTTTAAAACAATTAAGGAGCATTATGTGGAGACTGTTTTGAATTAAGATGTGTATGGTATTGGATTTGGTAATTGCACTTAGGTTTCCTTTTTTTTTGGCAATAAGAGCACTCTTTTCATGCTTGTCTGTGATTGTTTATGTAGCTGCAAAGTTTTTTTTAATGAAATCTATGTTTCCTAGACATTGTCACAAAAGACAAGAGAGGGAGCTTATTTGTTGATTGAGGCTTGACAATGTCAATTAAAGGGTTTGTAAGAAAAGGGTTTGTATCACAGGCCATAACTTCATGTAATCATTTTTGTTTTTCAATAACCTGGAAGAAAAATGTGTCAATCACTTGATGCATCGAATAAAAATAATTTAACAAAATCATAAGACATTGCAGACACAAATGTTAAATGACTCAAATTGAGCAATAATTTGATCTGCTTTTGAGTTCTTAATTCACCCTTGTTTGGACAGAAATTTTAAACAATTTGTGAAGAGTGGTACATGGCTCATTTAAAATAATCTTAGGATTAAGAAAGATGATATTTTGAGCAAGTGAATACTTCAAAGGATATTAATATTTCTCTATGAACTTTGTAATAATTGCAACCGGAAAAACTTTACAATCAATTCTTCTGATGAAGACATCCTTATCAGATAATATTTTCTGAAATTTTCTAAAAGATAGCTCATCAGATGCAGAAAACTATTTTTTTTATTGAAGTCTCAATGAATGGAGGGGTCATCCATACTTAGTTTCAGGATATCAAATGTGTTTATAATATTCTCCATAATTTCATTTTTGATAAAAAGTTTGCAGTGTAATAATAACAGTAATTAGGTTAAACAAGATATTTAGAAATGTACAAAAAATTGTGCTAACAGAGCAAGAAATCTGTGATTTTCCATTACTTTTAAGATTCCTATAAAAATTCATGACTTTTCCAGGCCTGGAAAATCAAAATTATAATTCCATGACAGCAGAAACACTTAATTATAAATCATAATTTATTGATTTGTTACAGTTAACTGGATTGGATTGACCACACAACTAGACATTTTCTTGACTGGTGCTAATTATATATCTCCTTGTCCAAAGAAATCACTATTCAAAGCTTCAGTATAATCATTATTGTAAAGTTGATTTTAATAATCCAATTACATTAAACATTTTTGTGCTCAACCTATGCATTCCCAACAAATGATTGACAGTTGCAGTATAATTGTGATTGACCTTAGCATTATGAACAATCCTTAAACATATCACCTATCCTTTAACATATAAGTTTATTCTAACTACCTGTCCATCAATTGATTTCCAATTGAAATGTCAGTATTTTTGCAGATGAGCATGTGTTTTAGAGACATCTTTTTATAAAAATGTTTATCAATTAAAAAAGTGTTCAGTTTTATTTTTATTAAAAATGTTGATGCTGTAAAACAAAAATATGTAATGTAATAATGATTGTTTATGTATAAAATAATAAATTATATGTTATGTTTAAGCATATCATTTTTTATTGTGTAGTATACCATGCTAATATAAAAACATATAAAAATTGTTTTTTGAGGCAAAATTTATAAATAATATGTTTTTTTAATGCATCAGCATTTTCATTAAAAAATAAAGATAAGCACATTTTTGGAATTAGTAAACATTTTCATAAAAATAAGATCATAAAAAATTGATAAATGCTCATCTGCAAGAGTACTGAAATGTCTTTTGTTATAGTGACTAGATTGGAATGTCAGTTTGTATGCATTTTGCCTTGTGAACTAGTTATTTTTACTTACCTTTTGAAAAGTGGCTGTCATTTTTCTTAGCTTAATTACATTTGTAGCCAAATTTATTACACATCTATTTAATAGTATTATACCTATTTACTTAAATAAATTAGTAAATTCATATATGTACAATTATTTTCTTCTATAAAATTTTACTTTATAGTTGTTTATTATGAAATATATTATATTTTGTTTCAAATTAAAGATAATACATTAAAAGATCTTACATAAAAACGAAGGTTTTATTTTAATTTTAAACCATGAAATAAATATTTTATAAAATAGTTTTTGGCAGATATTAATAGAGGTTTCTAAAATATTAATATGAATAGATTTTGTGACGGGAACTCACGTGCTTCATTAAATCGAAAGTGAATTCGTATTTCCCACTTATAATTTGGGGATGAAAATAGAACAGATTAATATTGGTTTATGTATAT